>BPLR01009339.1:0-28867 GCA_021605095.1 Caerostris extrusa | reverse complement strand
ACCCGTTCCCCCTAGCGAAAAAATTGTCGATGTCATCAGAATCTTATATACATGGAATGTCCCTTTTTTGTGTTTTCCGTAACCAAAGATCACGTTGAGTTCGTCAGGCACGTCGCGGGTTGCAGTGCACACATCGGTGCAGGTTGTAGGGCATCGATCTTTGTGCCTTCTAGGGTGCGAAAAGATCAGCACCATGTAACAAAAATGAGTTATTGAAGATGAACTTCCAAAATTTTATTTGAATCATTCAAATAAAGTTATTAAAATTAAAAATTATCAAAAATATTTTCGTTTTTGTTTTATTTGCTTTTTTTTTCAATTTTATTGAAAGCTGGATGATTCAAATTGTCAAAAAAATTTTTTTTTTTTATCATGTGTGAACATGACGTTTTTCTGGTTAGGGGTCCTTGACGTTATCCAAAAAGAGGGTCAAGCAAATAAAACTTCATTGCAAAATTTGACGGAAAAGGTACTTTGGGCCCCCTTAACTCTTGAACGGTTTCATGAATAAGGTTAGACTTCAGGAATTTTCTGGAGAATTTGGCTTTTGCTTGAAGTGTTTTGTAGTATGGTTTTGAAGCACTTTTCATGCTTTGGCTTGGGATTTGAAGCATTTGTATATCCAATGGTCATAAGTACTCATAGTGCGTTGATTAATTCCTTCCTCTTAAAGTTTCATATTTATAACTTTTGGCATTTTCCTATGTCTATTAAGCTGTATAGTGCTCCTTATTGTATTTGGAATACTTCATTCTTCATTTACGACTAGAAGTTTTCAAAATTTGATATATTCTTTTGGCTATTCTATGTGATAACGTTTTTGTAGAATTTGGAATATTTCATTTTTTCATTGATTACATTTATCTTACTTTTGTATATTCTTTTAGAGATTCTTGAACAATTCATTCTTCAAAACGCTCTTGATCTATTCAACGTTGCTATATTCATATATATTGAATTTGACCATTCTTACAGTATTCAATCAATTGCTTCCTATATCTCGTGCATTATTAAAAATTTGTATATTCCCTGAGTTTATTCATCCCTTCTCAAATGTTCACACATGATAAGTTGAAATTTGCCGATCAGATTTCAGCATTTTTTTTTTTTTTTAATTTTAATGTCAAACATTTGACTTATCATTGGCTATTACTAAAAATAACAGATATAGCACTAGTGTATCACAAAGACATGCTTACGACATTTAAAAGGAAGAATGACTTCTTGTAGGTTATTTTGAGGTTGAGGACTGAATGGCCGAGTGTCTAGCGCTCTGGTGCTCGGTTCCAAAGAGTTCGGGTCCCGGAGGTGCCAAGGATGTTTGTAATGGTTCGAAAATCCACTTTAAGCTGTAGGCCCCGGTCTCATATGACCGTAAAGCGTCACAGAGCCCAATCAGACTTTCCCCATCATTCACTAACTGTAAAAATGGGCAATTCATCTCTAAACACAGTGATGTGGTGTAGTATAGTAGTACTAAGTCCTTCTAAGGATATCTGGTTTACATTTGCGTCAAAAAACTGAGGAATCCAGAAAAAAAAATTCCCTAATGAATTTCGAAGACAATAGGGAATGTTACGAAACAGAAGTTACGTTTCAATTTCTTTCTCATCTTAGTTAATATTTTACAAATTCAAATAGCACAGTTATGCGTATGTGAGTCGAGCTATAGGGGCTGATAGTTGAGTGACTATCTCTCTGGCGTGCGCCGCCCCAGGCCACCGGTTCGTGTCCCTGTCGTGCCATGGATGTTTGTAATAGTTCGAAATCCACTTTAAGCCAAAGGTCCCGGTCTAATATGACTTTAGAGCATTAGGCTTAGGACTAACAACCCTGCCTTGTAAAAAAGAAAACATTTCCTGTCTCGAAATCTTCCAGTAGGCCGACGGTCCTATCTCAACATGGGCTGCAGTACCAGAGAGTTAGTTAGTTAGAGTTGAACAGATAATTTCCGTGTAGAAACATGACATTTCTCCAATTAACCTAATGAAGATAAAGCCGTTTTATAATATGAACTTAAAAGAAAAATAATTAATTTATCACCTAAATAACTTTTAAAATCACAAAGTTGAAATTATTGACAACTAGCGAGAGGTTTCTGTTTCACAAAAAAATAAACCATCTGTTTTTAAGTGTAAATACATAAAATGTCTAAAATCGTTAATGAATATAATTTTAAAAAATTAAAATTAAATTTGCCATATATAAATATAATATTTGGAAAATGCCACGCAAAGAAGTTTTTAGCTCTTGGAATGAGTTATGAATTTTTTTTTTTGACTAATAAATTATATGACACTATAGAATATATGATATTCATATTCAAAATTTTATTCATATTCATTAAATCAGACATTCCGTTTAATTACCAAGAAAAATATTTAATGAATAATATAAAAACTATTTTTAAATAGGCTAATAAAAATTCGTCTGGTGAATTTCGCAAATAGAATAATCTTGATAAACGAAGAAATCAATCCCCGATCTTGTTGAAATGATTGGCTTTAGATTATCTTTAAAGCTAGCAATATTATTTTTACCTTATTTAACCTTTTCAGAGACAATCACAAACATTACTTTTGTTTCAAATTATTTTTATAATTATTTATTATTATAACTAAAAAGGCAATGTGTAAAAAATAATAATTTGTACAACGACCTACAAAATTCAAACAGAAAGTCGCAGAAGGCCAACATTAGTAACATTTTTTAAATAAGGATATATCCTAAATGATTATATTGATGACAATATACGATATGGATTATTCTGAAAAAAATGAAAGTCAAAACTCTTCAGGAAAAATATTTTAAAAAAAAAAAATAATTAGCTGCATTTGTGAAAGGAAAAATATGGCATTAATGTATAAAACCGTCCATTCGTAATTTATTACGAATGCTATACCACCACGTAAATGATAAAGATCAAAAAGTATATATGCTTCAGGTTTTTAGTATATTTCTTGTTTTAAAATGCTTAATAGATTTCTGACTACAATTTTATCAAACAGAAAAATTACAAATATTTCAAACCGTAACAGCGAAATAAATTGCAATAGAAAACAAGAATCCTAAACTTCAAATTATTTTTTTTTCTCTAATGCAGCTGGCTAACACTTAGACATGGACGTCTTGGATGCCTTAAGGTGAGCGCTGCACAGACGTTACTCACTTTGCATTACCCAGGGGGCGCGTGTAACTTGAAGATAAGCCACGGACGCGGATTAACAATGCCCCCGCAACGCTCTACGATCATATTAGACCGGGACCTACGGTTTAAAGTAGATTCCGAACCACAACATACATCCAAGGCACCGCCGAGACTCGAACCCGAAACCTGTGGTGCCAAGCGCCAGAGCTCTATTCCCTCCGCACCAGGCCCACAACTTCAAATATTTTATTATAAGGATTTTCAATAAATGTTTCTTTGAATCTAAAAAAAAAATGCAATTTAACGTGATCTAACAATAAGTTTTCAACTATATACTTCAAACACAGACCATTAGCACTAGACTACAGTCATAGTCTTTAATAAGTTAAGTTGAGAACGACGAAGAGTTTTCAAAGTTTATCTTTTTCTTCAATTCTTACTCAACATACAATGTACATTAGCATGTATCGTTGAAGTTCTAAAGCATAAGAAATAAAAGTTCAGACATTAAATTTTAAATAAACCCATAAGCATAACAATGTTTCAAGCATATGTCATTTCTAACAATAAAATGAGCAACATTATAGCTAAGTTTGTGGTTTAATAATGAATCGCCAAGTATGTCTGAGTCAGTTTATAACAGTCTGCGGTTGACAATGTTTCCTGAGTTATTTCAAGAAAAGAAAAAGTTACATGCGTGCATTTCGGAAATGTTTTGTGTATCCGTTGGAAATTTACTGAAAATATGAAATTTAGAAAGCATATAAGGAAAGACTTAAAAATTGATAATGTAGTCTTTTAAGAAGTGGCAAATCTGCATTTTAAAAGTATTAAAAAAAATTACTTAGAACAAATTGTTATCTTTAGTTAATATAGACAGGAAATTGTAACTTTGTTTATTTCTGATTAATACATATATAAATTATAGTTTAAAAACACTAAAAACACGCTTTTAGAGTTAATCAAACTAAAAAGTAAAAAATAATTGCTAACGTAAGAATAAAATTACTGACGAGAAAATGAATGTCACTGTTCTAAAAAGCGTGGGGTGTTCGATATCAATCGTTATAATTTTTCACTAGTTTCATTCGAAATGCAGAGTTAGTTTAAAAATGTCATACAAAGCACCCCACGCTATTAGAACAGGGGCATTCATTTTCTCGTCAGCAATGTTATTCTTATGTTAACAATTATTTTTTACTTTTTAGTTTGATTAACTCTAAAAGCGTGTTTTTTAGTTTTATTAAACTATAATATTTAAATGAGGTCCCGGTACGGAGGACTGGAACTATAGTTCTTACGATATTTTTAATTGTGAGTAAAACAAAGGCTAAATGCGAATATGTCGAGCCAGCCAGGATCCGTAGTCAGGCGCGTTATTCGTTGTGCCGCTGTCTCACGTAGGTTTGAATGTCTTTACTGAATACTTACATTCTACATGGGTTAAATTGCTCTTCATAAGTTAAAATAAAATCACTCATCCTGGCGATCCTAATCATGATGAGATAATAAACCTATTAAACTATTTTAGTGTCTTCTGTCCTTGATAAGTCTACAACGTTTAAATTAAATCTGAACGCTTAAAACAGGGCAAAATCAAGCCCAAAGAGTCAGTTACAAACAAACAAACATACAGGTGAAACTAACAAAAGCTTATTAAAAACACCGAGAAATTTGGCTAAAGGTATATCAGCTGAGCTTCAATCCTCTGAAGCATTGGGGTTGACACCATTTCAAAAAAGGAGGAGCATGGAGGGCGTTTGTGATGTTCAGCCTTTTGCCTCATGAGTCAGACTACCTAGTGGGATTTTTCCAGGTTTTCTCCCACAGGATATGCAAATGCGTGGTAATTCATTTAAACCGTAGGTTCCTGTCTAATATGAGTGTTGGACGTCGGGTTGACAAACCTACCCCGTAAAAAGAAAGCATCTCCTGTCTCGAAGCGGCCTGATGGCCAATTGGCTACCACTCTGGCCGTTAGTACCACAGGCTTCAGGTTCGAATCCTGGCGGTGGCATGGATGTTTGTTAGTGGTTCGGAATCTATGTTAAACTGTAGGTCCCGGTCTAATTAGCCCAAAGTGTGCATAAAAATGTCCGTAGAGTGGCAAACCAATCTGTACCATATATCAGTTCTACAGATTAGTTCTTAAATGTAGTAAATGTAAATATCAGTTAAAAATACAAAAAATGACAATAGACAAGGTTAATTTTTTTAAAAAAAATGCCTTACAAGAAATTTAAAATACAAAAACTTTTAAAAGAAAGCCACAGACAAAAAGATTTTTAAAAGACAAGACGTTACATACAAGATTTTTAAAATTTTTAAAGAGAGCCACTGATGACGTTGTGACTTACAAGATTTTTAAAAGAAAGCCACAGAGCCACAAGATGACGATGTGCATACAAGATTTTTAAAAGAAAGCCACAGATGACGATGTGCATACAAGATTTTTAAAAGAAAGCCACAGATGACGATGTGCATAAAAGACTTTTGACTTTTAAAAAGAAAGAAATGATGCCACAGATGACGATGTGCATACAAGATTTTTAAAAAGAAAGCCACTGATGACGTTGTGCTTGACTTTTAAAAGAAAGCCACAGATGACGATGTGCATACAAGACTTTTAAAGAAATGACCACAGATGATGATGTGCATACAAGATTTTTAAAAGAAAGCCACTGATGATGACGATTTTTAAAAGAAAGCCACAAATGACGATGTGCATACAAGACTTTTTAAAAAAAGATTTTTAAAAGAAAGCCACAGATGACGATTTTGCATACAAGATTTTTTTAAAAAAAGAAAGACCACTGATGACGATGTGCATACAAGATTTTTAAAAGAGAGTGCATACCACAGATGACGATGTGCATACAAGACTTTTAAAAGAAAGCCACAGATGACGATGTGCATACAAGATTTTTAAAAGAAAGCCACTGATGACGTTGTGCATACAAATTTTTAAAAGATGCCACAATGATGACATACAAGATTACAAGACTTTTAAAAGAAAGCCACAGATGACGATGTGCATACAAGATTTTTAAAAGAAAGCCACTGATGACGATGTGCATACAAGATTTTAAAAGAAAGCCACAAAGACTTTTAAAAGAAAAATCCACAGATGACGATGTGCATACAAGATTTTTTAAAAGAAAGCCACTGATGACGTGCTTGTGAAATTTTCTTCATCTGTAAAGATGTGCATACAAGATGTTACAAGACTTTTTAAAAGAAAGCCACAGATGACGATGTGCATACAAGATTTTTAAAAGAAAGCCACTGATGACGATGTGCATACAAGATTTTTAAAAGAAAGCCACTGATGACGATGTGCATACAAGACTTTTAAAAGAAATCCACAGATGATGATGTGCATACAAGATTTTAAAAGAAAGCCACTGATGACGATGTGCATACGAGATTTTTAAAATTTTTAAAAAAACCACTGGTGACGATGTGCATACAAGATTTTTAAAAGAAAGTTTTCCATTGATAGAAACAATTTAGAATATTCTTGTACAAACTATTCTATTAATTTCAAATAACTGTTCAACAAGGCTTTCACTTTAATTGAATTAATGCCACTCGCCAACAACTATGAATGGAATCAAAAACAAAATTTTCTAAATAAACATTATTCCTAGAATCACATGAATTTAATAATCCCGGCCCAAATATTTTGTGCTTTTTAATTTAAACCACTTCATCAAATCCATTGTTTATTTCTAAAAAGGATGCCATACATTTTTTAAAGCAATATGCGTCAAAAGAAATTCTTTGCTGTTATTAAGTTGGTGAAGAACCTTATTTCTCTTTGAAGGTTCATTTGTCAGAAAACTGCTTTCAGACGTCAAACTATTGTCATGGAGCACAAAATATTTGAAAACTGAGTAATGATTCTCAATTTTTCTTGTTATTTTATTTACCGTCTAAATAATGAAATTTTTTTTATTTTATAAGGAATGTGTGAAATATTGTTTGTTTTAATGATAAACTAATTTTATTGGAGGCAATTATGCTTGATTTATTATAAACCTTTTTGGTATCATTTTCGTGTATTTTAAACCAAAATGAATTTTTAGAAATTGTATTTCAAATCGTTTTTCTAAAGAGGCATTTCTTCAATTAATAAGTTCTCTGTTACGTAATAGAGTACGAAAGAAAAGAGCATGTTTAATACCTAAACTTTGTTCTTCCAATTGTTTTGGTTTAGACTGTTGTTTTTCCAATTGTTTTTTTTAGATTTAATTACATATTATCATTAATAAAGAATTATTACATAATGAATAATTACTACTCATATTTGTTAAAAGATAATTTTGTAAAAAATAACAAATGTCTCTATATCATTTCGGAAATAATGAATAAATAAAATGAAAAGCTGTATATTCAGTAATATACTGTAAGAACGTCAAATTCATCTAAAAGCTTTGTTAGTAGTGTTCTGCTTTTACTAAGTTTATTATAATAAAATTTGAAATTTGGCGTCAAATAGACTTGCGCATGCGCAAGCATTAAACAAAAAAGGTATATGCTAAAAGGTTTGTAATATGTAAAGGTTGTTTTGTTGTGTTGTTAAAAAAATATCTAACTTAAATTAATATATTCGTTAAAAACACTATATAATACTTTTTGAAAACATTTTAACAGGCAAAAATTAAAACACAATTTTTACTTATGGTAGAATCATCTCACTTTTCGTTCATAATAAATACACTGAAGTGACAAAAGTCATGGGATACCTCTTAATATCGTGTCGGCCCTCCTTTCGCCCGGCGAAGTGCAGCAACTCGACGTGGCATGGACTCAACAAGTCGTTGGAAGTCTTCTGCAGGAATATTGAGCCATGCTGTCTCGATATACGTCCATAATTGTGAAA
This sequence comes from Caerostris extrusa, assembly GCA_021605095.1. Classification (NCBI taxonomy): domain Eukaryota; kingdom Metazoa; phylum Arthropoda; class Arachnida; order Araneae; family Araneidae; genus Caerostris; species Caerostris extrusa. The sequence goes on along the minus strand of BPLR01009339.1, from coordinate 20,834 downwards.
GAGTTGATGGTGCAGGATTTTGGGCACGAACAGACCTTTCGATGATGTCCCATAAATGCTCGCTGGGATTCATGTCGGGCAATCTAGGTGGCCAGATCATTCGTTGGAATTGTCCAGAATACTCTTCAAACCAATCGCAGTTGTGGCCGTTGTGGCAGTTGTGGCCCGGTGACATGGCGCATTGTCATCCATACAAATCCCATCGTTGTTTGGGTACATGAAGTCCATGAATGGCTGCAAGTGATCTCCAAGTAGCTGAACATAAGCATTTCCAGTCAATGTTCGGTTCAGTCGCACCAGAGGACCAAGTCCATGCCATGAAAAAACAGCCCACACCATTATGGAGCCACCACCAGCTTGAACAGTGCCTTGCTGACAGTTTGGGTCCATGGCTTCGTGGGGTCTGCGCCACACTCGAACCCTACCATCAGCTCTTACCAACTCAAATCGTGACTCATCGGACCAGGCTACGGTTTTCCATTCATCTAGGGACCAACCGATATGCTCACGTGCCCACGAGTCGCTGCAAGCGATGTCGTTCTGTCAGTAAAGGCACACGAGTCGGTCTTCTGCTGGAATAGACCAAGAAAGCCAAATTTCTCCGCACAGTTCTAACAGACAAGTCCCTTGTACGTCCCACATTGATTTCTGCTGTTATTTGACGCAGTGTTGCTTGTCTGTTAGAATTTACGACTCTTTGCAGACGTCGCCGGTCTGGGTCGTTAAGTGCAGGCGGTCGACCACTGCGCTGTCCATGGTGGGATGTTATGCCTCAAATGTCATACTCTCGGCACACTCTTGACACAGTGGATCTGGGAATGTTGAATTCCTAACGATTTCCGAAATGGCCTGACCCATGCGTCTAGCTCCAACTAACATTCCGCGTTCAAAGTCTGTTAATTCCCGTCGTGCGGTCATCATCACATCAAAACCTCTTCACATGAATAACTTGAACAGAAATGAAAGCTCTGCGAAAGCACTGCGCATTTATACCTGTTCTACGCGATGCTACTGCCATCTGAAAATTTGCATATTGCTATCCCATGACTTTTGTCACTTCAGTGTATAAGACGATATCTACAACGATACATAAAAATATACATTCTACAAAAATATTAAAAACACTTTCATTTCTGCTTTAAAAAAATTTAGAAGACTGTTAATTAATAAATGTAATAAAAAAATATAACAATGATAACAATGCTATTATTGTTATTGTTATAAATATATTTTTTTTTATGTAAGCCGATTTTCATGTCAAAAAACTTTCAATAAACTAAATAGTCCAATGTTTAACATTTTTTATGGCTAAATCAGTTAATGGTTAAGGATTAAAGATTTAAGATAGACTAAAACAATAGGATGTTATTTTATCCGATTAACTATTTTTATTGTACATATTCAAAGAAAACATCTGAATCTAATTAAAATCACCTAGAGGACTTTTTTTTTCCAAAATAATAACATCTTTTAAAATAAATTTAGCTAACTTTTAAAGGAATTTTAAAAAAATTTTTCTCAGACAATATAAATAATATAGGGTTTTTGTACTGTCCTAATTCTAGTTCTAATCTAATTATTTGTGGTGTCATTTCTCGTTTTTTCATAATAACTGCAGACGTGATATCTACTGCGAGACATAAAAACCACCACCTTTCCTACATGTTAAAAAAGACATTCATGTCCGCGACGAGAAACTTTACAAATCACGGATCTTCCTGGATCTGCTTGCAAAGTCATCCATTCCAATTTGAGCTGTCAACTTTAAGCCTTTTCAAAGAAGCACCATCTCTTCCTTAAGTGTCCGTTTTATCTTTTTTAAAGGCACCAAGGAAAAAAAAAACGAGGATCAAACGAGGAATAAAGACCTACATTACGAGTTTTGGAAAGCGTTACGGTTTTTTTTGTAAGACATGGAATACATATGTTAGTACCATGGATAACCAGAAGACACTTGTTTTTTATTGATTTTCGTTGTACAGCATTTTTTTTTTTTTGTCTTGGACTGCTTTTTTTTTTTTTTAGTATCTTAATGTCTTAAATATGCATTTACATACATAAAAAAGTATTTAATGTCTTAAATATGCATTTACATACATAAAAAAGTATTTTTTAATGTAGATTTTTCATTATTGAGATTATCTATGAATAACTCCTAGATATGTTTCTATTTTTTTTGTTGATTTTTAGAGAACCAAATATTTAAATATAACTTCTACCAAAACCTTTTATAAAATGATTGTAAAAATAATTTTGTTGTAATTTTTCAAAAAATTCAACAAAAAACATCAGACTAACATTAGAACTTCAAATATATAAAATCTCCCATTCGTTAATGGAATATTTATGTTATATAGTCACGTATGAAACTTTTTTTTTAGTATATTTCTTTGTTTTAAAACGTTTCATAGATTTCTGAATAGAATTTTGACAAACACAAAATTATAAATATTCAAAACTATATAATAAACTGGCAGAAAAATTGTATTTGAATATTAGTAAGCAAGTCTCCTAAACCTCAAATTCTTTATTATAAGAATTTCTAACAAAATTTTCTTTGAATCTTAAAAGAGAGCAGAATTGAATGTAGCCTCACGAGAAGTTTCAGTTACAAACTTCAAAACACAAACAACAAAAAGGACAACAAACATAGTCTTTAATAAGCTAAGTTGAGAATTATGAAAAAGTTTACAACGTTTATTTTCTCTTCCATTCTTACCCAAAATACAATGTACATTATTTTGAAACATTTTAAGTTTCAAAGAATAAGAGGTAAAAGTATAAACTTTTACTTCAGATTGTAAAACTCAAATAAATAAATATAATAATGCTTGAAACATATGTTGTTTCTAACAATAAAATGAGAAAGCGTTTGGCAAAGTTTGATTTTACAATGAATAGCCAAGAAATTCTACATCGAATCGTAACAATCTGTGGTTGACGAAGTTTTCTGAATTATTTTAAGAAAATAAAGGATGCATGCATGCATTTCGAAAACTTTTCTATTCATTTTAAATATAAAATTCATAAAACAGATGAGGAAAGACTTTGGCAATTTTTTTTTTTTTTTATTCTGATTAACACAAAAAATAAATTGTGATATTTTCTACAAATTACAATATTTTTTGTTTGACAAAAGAAATAAACCTGAATTATTTTAATAAAATTTTGATTATTTAATTATATTTAAAATTCATTTATTAAAAGTAAATTGATTACATACAAATTTTTAACCAAGTTTCCGAAAATAATTGTAAAAAATTTGTTTTACTTTATATAGTTTTCATTTTGTTAGAATTTACAAAATAACATAAATAAAATGAAATTAGATTAGAAAAATTATTTTATTTTTTTATCTTGCTAATTATAATCTTAACTTTATAATCTGTCATATCTTTTCATGCACACAGACATATCATTGTATTCTTTTGTGTTAAAATTGTTCTTGGATGAATATTATGATTAATATGAGAAAAAAACTGATAAATGTTGAAGTATCTATTTTAACTGAATTAATGCCCCACGTATGGATGGAATTAAATACAAAACTTTCTAAATAAATAATATTCCTTGAATTATATGAATTTTTCTTTCCTTTTAGTACTCATATATTTTGGGTTTTTTTTTTTTTTTAATTCCTACTATTAGTTCACATTCTCCCTATATATATCTTGTTCAAATTTTCAATCGTTAATAAAATACTTTTCATTCATCCACTCAAGTTCAAATACATTTTTTTGAACTTGTAGTGGATGACACTTGATGTTAATACAGTTTTCTCAAATATTAATTCTGTAATTAAATTTAATTAATTAATTTTAGTTTTTTTTAGATTTAAATTGCATGTATCTAATAATAGATGGCGCCAGATGTAAGAGGAAAATTTCATCTTTATTTGTAAAGAAGTTTTCTGCAATATAGTGGAAAAAAAGTAGAAATCAACTTAAAAAAATTTTTTTTACATTACTTTATTTAAACTACTTCGCCAAATCTAATGTTTATTTAAAAATGATGTCAAAAAAGTAATATACGTTTGGAGAACTTTTCCTACTGTTATTAGGAGGATAAAGAAAGGTTATTTATTATTATTTTTTTGAATTACATCAAACTATCGTTATTTGAAATAAAATATTTGAAAGCTAATTATTGACGCTCAATTTTTTTGTTAATGATATTAATCTTCTAAATGTAGACTTTTTTTAGATTGACTGGGGAAATATTGTTTATATTTAAATGAAGAAATATTTTGATTGCAGACAATTATGTTTGCTTAACTATACACAACTTTTTTGCTGTCATTTTCGTGTATTTTAAATCAACATGAAATTTTTTTATAAAAGTTGTATTTCTTATCAATTCATATATATCTAAAGAGATGGAGTTTCTTATAATTTTGTGTTGCGTAATAGATTTTGTGTTGACTAAAGAAAAGAAGGTGTATAACCCATAAGCTGTGTTCTTAAAATTGTTTTTGTTTAATTATGTCTAGACCTTATCGATTAAATTGCATTTCTTCATTAATAAAGAAACATTATATAATGTGTGATTATCACTCATGTTTGTTAATTGAAAATAAGTTTCTAAAAAGTGACTTCAAATTTCACAATATTATTTCAGAAATTATGAGCAAATAATATTTACAGTTGCATATTCAGTAATATAAGAACGCTGAGATGATCGGAAAACTTAATTAGAAATTAGTTAGGTTGGTTTTTCAATTCGAAATTAGACTCTAAAAAAATTCCTACACAATAAAAAGAAGTGTGTATGCAAAAGGATTAATAACTTTACAAAATATGTAATTTTTATTAAAAAGTCGATAAAAACATTATATAATGATTTTTGAAGAATTTATTTTTTTTCTCAGGCAAAAATTAAAATACAATTCTTACTTAAAGTAGCCAAAAAAATCTCACTTTTTGTTCACAATAAATTTAGAGACGATATCTACCTACTACGATACATAAAATCATGCACTCTACTAAATTTTTAAAAACATTCATGTCTTCTGTAAATGAATTTAGAATTAAGACTGTTTATTAATAAAGATATTAAATAAAATATAACGATTATAACAATTGCTGTTATAGTTATTCATTTTCAAAAACGACTTACATATATTTTTTAAGTAAGTCAATTTTTGTGGTAGAATTTAGAATTAATATAGTATATTAATAAAGATATATTTTTATGTAATATGTTCTTTTATGTAATATATATTCTTTTATGTATGTAAGTCGTACTTTGTGATAGAAAAAGTTTTGATAAATCATGTATTCCAATATTTTACGTGTTTTGCCTGTGCTTAAATCAATTAATGATTAAGGATTTAAGGAGGGACTAAAAATAGAATGATAGTATATACCATTAAATGTTTTTGTACATATGAAAAGAAAGAATCTATATCTAATTGAAATGGCATATATGGTTTTTTTTTTACCCAAAATTATATTATTTTCAAAATATACTGAACTATGTTTTTAACTCATTTATAGTTTATTTTGTGGTCGAAATAAATATTACGGAATTTTTTGTGGTGTCCTAATCTTCTCCTAATCTTAAACATAATAACTATATCCAAATTATTTGTGGTGTCATTTCCCGATTTTTCATAGTGAACGCAGACATGATATCTGTTGCCAGACATAAAAACAGACCATCTTTCCTAAACGTAAAAAGGCATCCATGTCCGCGACGAGAAACTTTACAAACCATGGATCTTCCTGGATCTCCGTGCAAAGTCATCCATTCCAATTTGGGCTGTCATTTTTAAGCCTTTTCAAAGAAGCACCATCTCTTTCTTAAGTGTCCATTTTATCTTTTAAAGGCATCAAGAAAAAAACGACGAGGATCAAGCCAGGAATAAAGACCTACATTACGACTTTTGAAAGCGTTACGGTTTTTTTTATAGGACATGGAATACATATGTTAGTAAGATGGTTAAGTAGAAGGTATTTATTTTTTACGGATTTTCGTTTGTTTACCATTTTTTTAGTCTGGGGTTGCCTTTTTCAGTATCATAATATCTTAAATGTACATATACATCAAAAACATATTGTATAATACAGATTTTTCATTTTTGATATTATCTATTTAAGTGTGTGTATGCCAAAGGATTAATAACGTTTAAAAATATCTCATATTAAAATAAATAATAAAGTCTATGAAAACATTATAGAATGCTTTTTGAAGAACAAACTTTTTTTCACAGGCCAAAATTAAAACACAATACTTACTTATGGTAGCCAAATCATCTCATCTTGCTTTCATAATAAATATAGAAACGATATCAATACCGATACATAAAACCATGAACTCTACTAAATATTGAAAAACATTCATGTCTTCAGTAAAAGAATTTCAAATTAAGATATTAATAAAGATAATAAATAAAATATAACGATGATAACGATTGTTGTTGCTGTTATTCATTATCAAAAACGACTCGCATATATTTTTTTATGTAAGCCAATTTTTTTTGTTCAAAAGTTCAAAAATCAAATATTCCAATTTTTAATATTTTTTTTTTTTTTGTGCTTAAAATTAATTAATGATTAAGGATAAGGTAAGTGTACTATTTTTTTTTACCTGTGGATTAATTTTTTACGAATCATCTTATCTTAAATGTACATTAACAAAACAAATTTATTTTATAATAGTTTTTTTAATGCTTTATAATTCATATGCTTCTGCTTTTAACATACGCGATTCTAGATCTTCTACAATATGTTAAACGATCCGGGATATGTAATTTTATTTGTAACACAAAATTTAAGGCAAACACTTTTTTTCAACTAATTTCTCCATTGTAAATATAGCAAAGCATTCTAAATATTTGATCATTACAGTAATACCAATTTACAAAATTATATCATTATATCATTGTACATTATTATTACAGTAATACCAATTTACAAAAAAAAAAAAATAATAATAATAATGAATAAAGAAAAATAAGAAAATAATAATAACATCTTTTACGAGAGTGTTTTAAATTTTAAATTCCGGTATTTTTTTTTATTCAGAATGTATGTATGTCGTTTACTTTTTATTTATATGTACGGAATAGCATTATATAGATTACTTTCACATTACAGATAATATATTTGCAATATACATGAATAATGTGAAGGCAAATGTTCTTTATATATTTTTGATGTGCAAGAAGTTTTGGTCATAAATTACTTTTTAAAGAATAATTCAATTTGGAGAGTGCATTAAATTTATTTATATCCAAAAAAATATCTATTACACAGAATATTTTCATCGCATACATCATCTTTTTTACTAATATTCAAAATATAAAAAGATATATTAGTCATGAATAGCATTTTAAAGAATAAACAAATTTTGAATGTGTGTTTACATTCCTTTATCTGCAAAAAATAGCTGTTTTACATCCATTTATAAGTCAAAAGTAAAATCTTTTATTAGTATTAAAGTAAAAAAAAAAAAAGTCTATGTAGATTAATTTCATTATATAAGCAATCTGTTTATATTCTCTTTTTATGTAGCTCAAATGGGTGTTTTAAAAGCATGCACTACTGAGTAGGATGTACTAATGTAAATTGTAACTAAATACTAATCATAAATTGTTAATTCATAAACAATTCATAAATCGTTTTGACGATTTTACATATTTTAAGTCAGAATGAAAATTACTTTTATATTCATTACGAAATTGATTAAAAACTGCATCTTTCAATTACTAGTAGAGTACATATCAATTTCTGTATTAACATTAATAAAATTGTTAAAATTACTACATTACATAAAATTATTATATTGCGTATCAGTCAGATAATTGAAAAGGTTTGTAGTTTGGGGAAGCTTTTGATTTTGTGGTACAGATATCAATTAAAAGTTTTAAAAAAAATTAGATCTTTCACATTCGATAATTTAAGGAATGATTCTATGAGTTATAATCAAAAATCATTATTTTATGAGTTATATTTTTAATGATTATGCAATCGTGATTCTTGAATTTACAATTTATAATATTCATCAAAACATCATACATTACCACAATAGTCTATCATTGGGAAAGGTCTAATGTTTCTATAGGGTCAATCCTGATTACAAATGACAATTAAATTGTTACAAATTTTAACATTCACTCCGAAATACAGTTAAAAATCTAGAATAAGTACAGGTTCAATATTATTCTTTTAATTCTAAAAATGTTTAGTAATTTTTTTAGTACGAAACAAATTAAATATTTCAAAATTCTCCGCTGAAGAAGTTTAGTTCATTCAATTGAGTCAATTTAATTCAAGAGTCTTTTAAATTTTTAAAGTATACCAAACATTACGGATGAAATCATTTTCAATAATAAGGACATTTTATGTTAAAATGTAATTTTTTTTGTATTCTATTCAAGAATTAAAATTTTAATTATGTTTAATTATTTATGCTTATTATTTAATTTATTGTTATTGTTTTATTTATTATTTACTTTATACATTTATTTTACTTATTATGGGTTAAATTATATTTTCATTAAACTATTTAATTATGTTTACTTTTAATTATTATTCATTATTCATGTTTATTATTTTATTTATTATTTACTTTATTTATTATGCTTTAAATTTTATTAATGTTAAATTATTTAAACATGTTTAATGTTAATGATTATTAATTATTTATGCTTAGAATTTTATTATTTTTTATGTATTATTTCTTGTATTTATTATATTTTAAATTTTATTACTGTTCAGTCATTTAATTATGTTTAATTTTAATTATTATGAATTATTTATGCTTAGTATTTAATTTATTATTATTGTTTTATTATTATTATTTATTTTATTTTTTTATTCTTTAAATTTTAATACTGTTAAATTATTTAATTATGCTTACTTATAATTATTATTTAATTATAAATTTTAATTTAAAAATAACTATGAAGTACACAATAAAATAATTTATTTCTCAAACGTTAAATAAGATAAATGATTTTGTAATTTGATAAACAAAGATATTTCATATGCTTGAACATATGGAAGTTCTTTTTCTTGCAAGCTAATATCATAAAAGTCACTCACATAAAGAGCAAAAGCAACAGATTTAGCCTGCCGCTATATTTTCAAATAAAACCAGAAGGACCCTTGTTATGGAAATATCGCTTTATTAACCTACATGAGCCTATTTATTGAAATTTTATGCAGAAATATGAAAAGGGACGCTTAAAATAAGCCTGTAAATTTGGGGTACTCAATATGTCGGCATACATAATGCAATTAAAGCCAATGAATTATTTTTATACCCCACACATTAAGTACCTCCTTTACATAAATATATTTTTTTTATCTCACAACAAGATGTGATAGAGAGGGCAATATAATACTTTTTTTTGTTTTTAAGAGAATAAATTATTTTAAGGAATGTCAAAAAGAACACCTCGGTTTTCACAAAAAAGTGACATATATTACATCGATAATGACTCTAATATTTTTTTTTCCCTGTTCTGAATAAAATATAATGGAGAGATTTTGCATACCGCATTTTGGACGTCCGTTAGCTTTTTCTCCCTATCGCGCATGCTCATAGGAAACATTATTATAGATACGCATGTGCAATTTCCTATGAGCATGCGCTAGAGAAAAAGCTAACGGACGTCCAAAATACGGTATGCAAAAACTCTAATCTATGATGGAAAAAAAGAATTACGATAATTCAATCTGTAGAAAAAATTTGAATTAGCATATTAAAATTTTAACCAGCCGGTTGCTGGAAAATATCATTAGAACTACCGATTGTGGAAAAAAAAGAAAAAAATTAAATCAATGAGCCATAAAAAATTTATATATTGATTTATTGATATTGTTAACTATTATTAATTTTTTTTTTTATATAATTGCGGTATCTGTTATTAGATTTGGGACTCGTTTTTACCACACCCAACCAAACAACGACACATCTATTACATTGTGCATCAAATTTTATTATTGTTAAATTATTTAATTATGTTGTTTTAATTATTATTAATTATATATGCTTATAATTTTATTTATTATTATTTTTTATGTAATATTTATTTTATTTATTATGATTTAAATTTTTAATATTTTTAATTTATTTAATTATCTTTAATTTTAATTATTGATAATTATTTATGCTTTTGAATTTTTATCATGCTTTAAATTTTGTTATTGTTAAATTATTTAATTATGTTTAATTTTAATTATTATTCCCAATATTTTAGCTACTCTTATTCTTTATTCTTTATTTTGTTTATCTTGCTTTAAATTTTATTATTGTTATTAAATTATTTAATTATGATTAATTTTAATTATTATTTTTATTTATTATTTTTTATATTATGCTTTAAATTTTATTAGTGTTGAATCATTTAATTATGTTTAATTTTAATTATTATTTTTATTTATTAATTTGTTTATTATGCTTTAAATTTTATTAGTGTTGAATCATTTAATTATGTTTAATTTTACTTATTAATTATTTATGCTTATTATTTTATTTATTAGGCTTCAAATTTAATTACTATTTAATTATCTAATTATGTTTTATTTTAATTATTTAATTATAAATTTTATTTTAAAAATAATTATTAATTACGCAATAAAATAATTTAATTCTCACATGTTAAATAAGATAAATGATTTTGCAGTTTGACAAGAAAAGATATTATATATGCATGCACATATGAAAGTTCTTTCTTGCAAGCTAATATCATAAAAGTCATTCAGGCAAAGAGCAAAACAGATTTAGCCTGCCGCTACATTATTCAAATAAAAACAGAAAAACCCTTGTTATGGAAATATCGCTTTATTAACCTACGAGCGTATTTATCGAAATTTTATGCAGAAATATGAAAAAGGGGACGCTTAAAATAAGCCTGTAAATTTGGGGTACTCAATATGTCGGCATACATAATGCAATTAAAGCCAATAAATTATTTTTATACCCCACACATTAAGTATCTATTTTACATAAATATATTTTTTTTATCTCACAGCAAGATGTGATAGAGAGGGCAATATAATACTTTTTTGTTTTTAAGAGAATAAATTATTTTAAGGAATGTCAAAAGAACACCACGTTTTTCACAAAAAAAGTGACATATATTACATCGATAATGACTTTAATATTTTTTATCTATTTTGGAATAAAATATAATCTATGATGGAGAAAAAGAATAATTACGATAATTCAATCTGTGGGAAAAAAATTGAAATTAGCATATTAAAATTTTAACCAGCTCATTGCCAGGAAATATCGTTAGAAGTAGTGATTCTGGAAAAAAAAGGAAAAAATGAAATCAATGAACCGTGAAAAAAATTGATTTAAATAAAAGTGAAGTTAACTTAATTAGTTAATAAAAAGGTTTGCGGTCAGAAAGAATTCTTAAGACATGATTAGCCAGCAAACTCGTTAATAAAAATAGGATTAAAGAGGTTGAATTTTTTTATTTCGCTTTGGTAAAGTAATTTTTAAGTTTTAAGACTTCATAAGATTATTATTCTTTAAAAATTAAATTATAAAAGAATTATTCAGTAGAAAACAAAGTTGTATGATCGCTTAATGATAGGAATTATAATTAAAAGCAATTTTTTTACATAAATATTATTTCTTACTTTAAAACTTAACTTATACCTAGTTCTGAAAACAACTTAATTTACCTAAAAAAAAAATTTTTATTTTTACTACAATACCTAAAATAACATTTTTTTCATTATGTTGTACTGATATTTAGCCTTATTTTAATTTTTTATTCTAATTAAATTATTTTTCTTACATTTATTTCAAATTTAAATAGATTCACATGAAGATTTACTGTTATATTTTTGTGAAAATTAACATAACTATGAAGCTTTTATGAAACCCGAATTTACAAATTGTCCTTTCCTATATTTATTAGCAAAATCCTCATCAATAGCACTACAGGCTAGGGTGGACCAGGGCTTTCTTTGGAAGAGATTTCCATGCATTCCTCTGGGTGACAATAGTTCTCCAATTCTTAACCTTAATTCTTTATCAACTGCGTCTATCCATTTCAACTTGGGTCGTCCTCTTCCTCATTATTCCTGTGGCTTTGCCAAAACGAGACTTTTACGAGGCTTAAATCATTCATTCTAAATACATAAGCATACCAGTTTAAGCTTTGATCTTAATAAATTTTATATTATATGAGTCTTTATATCATTTATAAATATCTGAATTGTATGGTCTTCTCCAACAATTCCTTTTCCTAATAAGTAACTTAAATACTTCCTCCAATAATAGCTCTTACGATCTATTAACAGCTTTATTAATATATTTTCCGCAATTTCGAAACAGATTTATCACTTGTTTAGAATTCGTGGAAATTATTCTAAATAATTTAAAATTGTAAATAAAATTAAAATTAATTAGTTAATTCAGTTAAATTTATTTAGTTAATTATACTATATATAATAATAGTGTTTATTAGCTAATTTATGATAAATAATGTCCTTTTTTGTGAAAATTTCTTATTCGTACACTTCATTTAGCCTAATAATCAGTGAATGCAGGAATTATTTAATGCAACATAAAAGTTATCAAGAACAATTTTAAGCTACAATTTTTTGTAATATATTTAGAGCTATAGCAAGACGACTATAAACGACGAATTTATAGAAATGAAACTGTGTATAAACAATAGATAAATACAACAACTAAAACAAGACAAAGGCATTGAAATATTTTTCATATCAATTAAAAATAAAAATAAAAGTTTTTAGATAAATATTATATTTTCAAATCACTGGATGAAAATTTGCCACATAATTCATCGGGTTAATTAAAAATTCTATATAGTTGTAGTTATTATCTGATTAATGACTATATTACACTTAGTTTTTTATATTACTGAGGAACGAAATTCATTAATGATTTATTAATATGATTTGTAAAAAAGCAATTATTATTTGTTAATTAGGAAATTTTGCGCCATCATATTGTTTCAATATTAAAGCAGCAATCTTTCATATGTTTAAAGTTCTAAATAGAGAGCTATTTTTGTAAAATATGGCGAAATTTTTTAACCAAAAATGTATTAAAAAGCGAAAAGAAAATCTGCACTTTGAAATAAATATAAAAAAAGGTCCTTTTCATTACGAATAATTATGTTGTGTGTTTTACAAGTAATTGTGACGAAAGAGACACCCTCCTATCCATTTACACTGCAGGCAATTTAGAGATAACTCTGAGTAGGACGAAATTTCCTTTTAATTGCTCCTTTGGATGGATTAAAAAAACACGAATTTCGAACATAGTACGTTAAAGAGCATTTGTGCAGGCTCAGTTCCATTAAAAAAATTAAAATATCTAGTTTTCTATGCTTTATTTGTTATGTGTGTGTGTTTTTTTATTTTGTTCTTCATAAAACTTTCAGTTTCTAACAAAGAAATAAAGTTTCCCTTTTTTTTTTCAGAAAGTTTACGAAACATCTAGAAAAAACAGTATATGAAAATGTTTCATGCATATGTTAGAAAGATATATTTAAATGAGACCTTTTAAAAACTAAAATGTATATATTTAAAGTATTTTTATAAAAATGGAAAGAATTCTTATATAAGTGTATTTAAATGTATTGTGGTTCTTTATAAAACTTTCAATTTCAAACAAAAGAAATAAAGTTTATGAAACGTCTAGGAAAATAATGTATATCAAGGTATCAGATAGATATTAGAGTGATATGTATTGTAATGTGTGGTTTTTAAAACTCGAATATATATATATAATAAATAAAATATATAATTGGAGAGTATTTTGTAATCTATAAGTGGAAAGAATTTTTTATGAGTATATTTAAATTTTTAATGTGTCTTTTACATTTACAAGTTTATTTTTATTTAGAAGCGTGTTATTTCTGCATGTGGGCCACGACCTCTTCTATTTTTTTTTTTTTTTTTTTATAAAAATTGAGTATAATTGTATTTATTATCTGACTAATAACTATAATATACTCAAGTTTCTTTTATTATTATTATTATTATTACAGAGGAACGAAATTCATTCACGTATTTTTAACCAAGACTTATAAAACTTTCACATGTTAAATTGTTTAAATTAATATGTTTTTTAAAATAGTATTTTTGTTAATTAGGAAATTTGGTGTCATTGTAATATTTCAATATTAAAACAGCAATATTTCACATGTTTAAAGTTCTAAAATGATAACAGTTTTTGTACATTTTATGAAAATGTTTTAATAATTTTAGTATTTTTTTCTGTTACTAATAAAAAATCACAAAAATTAGTTTTACGACATTCTTCTTCGTCATTGGCGCAAAAGTACCATGGTGGGCCGAGACCATCTACCTACTGCCAGATTTCGATACAAGAAATGTGCTCTTTTTTTTTTTTTTACGGTGTAGGGTTATCAATCCTACGCCCAACAGTCTTATTAGACAAACAAGGGCCTGATGGTCAAGTGGCTAGCGCTCTGGTGCTCGGTACCAGAGATTTCGAATTCAAATCCCAGTGGTATCATGGATGTTTTAGTGGTCGAAATTCACTTTAAACCGTAGGTCTCGGTCTTATTTCATCGTAGAGTATCACAGAGCTAATCAGACTTCTCATCCACATCATTACCAAACTGTGAAGGGATAACTGAACTCTAGGCAAAGTGTTGTGGTGTAGTAGTAGCCATATTAGTCAGGGACTTACAGTTTAAAGAGAATTCCGAATCCTTATAAAACATCCATGTCACAACCAGGACTCGAATCCAAAATCTGTGGCACCCAGCGCTAGTCACTCGGCCATCAGGCTCATTTTACAACATTACCCAGTATAATTCTGGAAATATTATACTCACGTACTGAACTAAAACAGGACAAGAAAAAGGACAAAGACCGTTGAATTATTTTTATATCAACTGAAAATGGAAAAATAAAAATTTTCGATAAATATTGCAAACAGTAGTTATTATTTTTATTTTTGATTCAAAAATGTACTAAAATATGTCAAAACAAAATCTGGCCTTTGAAATAAATATTTTAAAAAAGTCCTTTTCATCACGAATAATTATGTTGAGTACTTTACAAGTAATTGTGACGAAAGAGACATCCTCCTATCCATTTACACTGCAGGCAATTTAGAGATAACTCTGAGAAGGACAAAATTTCCTTTTAATTGCTTCTTTGTATGGCTTAAAAACACGAATTCCGAATATACTTTAATGAGCATTTTTGCAGACTCTGTTCCATTAAAAAAATTAAAATGCCTAGTTTTCTATGCTTTACTTTTTTATGTGTGTGTGTTTTTTATTTTGTTCTTCATAAAACTTTCAGTTTCTAAAAAAGAAATAAAGTTTCCTTTTTTTTTTTTTTTCAGAAAGTTTACGAAACATCTAGAAAAAAAACAGTATATGAAAATGTTTCATGCGTATGTTAGAAAGATATATTTAAATGAGATCCTTTTAAAAACTTTAAATATGTATTTAAAGTACTTTTTGGTATTTGTATTTTTATAAAAATGGAAAGAATACATATATAAGTGCATTTAAATTTTTTAAAGTTCTTCATAACAAAGAAATACAGTTTTCTCTTTTTTTATAAGAAAGTTTATGAAACGTTTTGGAAAATAATTTATAACAAAATATCATAAATATATTAGAAAGATATATATTGCAATGTGGATTTTTAAAACTGAATCTGTATATAATAAATAAAATATATAAGTGGAAGAATTTTGCTATCTATACGTGGTGAGAATTTTTATATGAGTGTATTCAAAATTTTTAATGTGGCTTTTACATTTACTAGTTTATTTTATTTAGAAGCGGGTTATTCTGAATTTGTTTCATGACCTCTTCTATTTTTGTTTATAAAAATTCAACATAATTGCATTTATTATCTGACTAATAACTATAATATACTCGGTGATTTTTTTATTATTATTATTACAAAGGAACGAAATTCATTTCCGTATTTTTTAACCAATATTTTATAAAACTTTCACATATTAAATGGCTTAGATTAATATGGTTTTTTTAAGTTAAAATTTTTTTTTGTTAATTAGCAAATTCTGCGTCATTGTAATATTTCAGTCTTAAACAGCAATATTTCACATGTTTAAAATTCTAAAATGAGAACAGAAAATGTTTCGAAAATGTTTTAACAATTTTAGTATTTTTTTTTCTGTTACTAATAAAAAAATTATAAAAGTTAGTTTTACAGCATTCTTTTTTCGTTGGCGCAATATCACGATGGTGGGCCAAGGCCATCTTACATACTGGTAGATTTCAAGACAGGAGATATGTTCCTTTTACTAGATAGATTTGTCAATCCTACGAGCAGCGCTCTTCAGTTATATTAGACTGAGACCTACGGCTTAAAGTAGATTGCGAACCACTACAAACATCCATGGCACCGCCGGGATTCGAATCCAAAACCTGTGGCACCGAACACCAGAGAGCTAATCCCCTCGGCCATCAGGCCCATTTACAGCTTTACCCAGTATAATTCTGGAAATATTGTACTCAAGCACTGAATAAAAATAGAACAACTAAAACAGGACATGAAAAGGAACAAAGCCGTTCAACTATTTTTTATATGAACTGAAAAAGAGATTTTTTTTTATTTTTTATATAAATTTTGAAAAACAGATATTTTTATTTTTGAACCAAAAAAGGACTAAAATGTGAAAAGAAAATATGCCCTTAGAAATAAATATAAAAAAAATCCTTTTCATTACGAATAATTACGTTGAGTGCTTTGCAAGTAATTGTGATGAAAGAGACATCAACTTGTCCATTTACATTGCAGGCAATTTAAAGATAACTTTGAGAAGGACGTGAAATTTCTTAATTGTTTTTGCCAGGATTAAAAACACTAAATTCCGAATATACGTTCATGAGCATTTTTGCAGACTCTGTTCCATTAAAAAATTAAATGCCTAGTTTTCTATTTATTTTTATTTTTTTGTATGTGTATTTTTTTTATTTTGTTCTTCATAAAACTTTCAGTTCCTAACAAAGAAATAGTTTCCATTTTTTTTTTCTTTTCAGAAAGCTTACGAAACATCTAGAAAAACAGTATATGAAAAAGCTTTTCATGGCATATGTTAGAAAGATATACTAAAATGAGACCTTTTAAAAACTTTAAAAATATATATTTGAAACTATTTTTTAGTGTTTGTATTTTTGATAAAAATGGAAAGAATACTTTTATACAAGTGGATTTTAAATTTATAGTGTTCTTTATAAAACTTTTAGTTTTTAAATTGTGCAAAAAAATACCAGTTCTTTTTTACCAGAAAGATTAGGAAAAACTTTCAGGAAAATAGTTTTATAACAAGGTATCTTACTGCATATATTAGAAAGACATATAGTATAACGTAAGGTTTTAAAACTTGAATCTGTATATAATAAATAAAATACATGAGAAATATATATAGGCGCCATTTTGTGCACACTCTAATTAGATCGGAACCTGCGATTTAACGTCAGACTCGAACCACTGGCAAACATCCATACCACCGCCAGAAATCGAAGCTCGAAATATTTGCTTGTTTCTCGGAATCAGGGACCTGAATGGTGAAGTGTCTCATGCTCAGGCCGCAGGTTTCGAATTCGAGTCCCGGTGGGGTCATGGATGTTTTTAGTGGTTCAGAATCCACTTTAAGCTGTATGTCCCGGTCTCATATGATCAGGTAGAACTTCATGGAGCTCAACTCAATCAGAATATCACTCCCAAATTATACAAGGACAACTCAGCTATAGACACAGTGATGGGTGTGGTGTACTAGTAGTTAGTAGTAGTAGTAGTAGTAGTGAAAGTAGTAGTAGTAGTAGTAGTAGTAGTAGTAGTAGAGTAGGTAGGTAGTAGTAGTAGTAGTAGTTCGAATCCATGTTAAACCCAGTAGAAAAATCCATGAAACTAAGTCACAGCCTGATTAGCCTAAAATGTGCAAAAAATGACCGTAGAATGACGAACCAATCATATTTTCTTGAACAGATTGCACTGTCACTAGATACTAGTTGGTCTAACATTTATGCTATATTATATAAATTTTTACCATGTTAATGATTATCATAACACGGTAAAAATGTCATATGTGATATTTTAAACATATGTTTTGATTTTCTGAAAATTTATTTTTTTTTTATCTTTTGAAATTTTTTTATTCAAACGAAATAATTATTTGTTTAATTTCATATACCGCCTTTTAAGCAACAATTTTATTAACGTTCACTAGTTTTAATTTATTTTAATTAATTTAATTAATTTAGTTAATTTTGAGCGATATTCATAAGGTTCAATGATAATTTTCACTTGAATTAAAATCCTTTTTTTTGTACATTAAAACAAGATGTTATAAAATAATAATATTAGTTGTATAGATATGTTCAATTAGTTCATTTTTGTACACTTATGCAAAAAGATTTTAAAAAGTAATAATGACAACGAAACTATTATACTGAAAATGGCAATAGGAAATT
This sequence comes from Caerostris extrusa, assembly GCA_021605095.1. Classification (NCBI taxonomy): domain Eukaryota; kingdom Metazoa; phylum Arthropoda; class Arachnida; order Araneae; family Araneidae; genus Caerostris; species Caerostris extrusa. The sequence goes on along the minus strand of BPLR01009339.1, from coordinate 2,401 downwards.
TAAAAAAGAGCATGCTCTTTGAATTGATTTATATGAGAGTAATATTTTATCATGAAGCCATATATTCGAGTTTCCTACAAACTTGGTGGGGAAAGGGCATACCATTATTTCGCTTATCTAAAACAAAAGTTTTATGAATCACAAATACCTGTAATCAATTTTAAAATTCAAAAATGTTAATATTCATAGTTTTCCACATATTCTGAATGAAACAAAAATCAATCAAACAGTATCTTGAAAATCAGTTCGCAAAGATACTCCTGCCACTGGATGCGGGGTCTCCACTCGATCGAGTTTTGAGATATCGAATACAGCGTGGAAATTACCATGTTCAGTTTCAAAATTCAATTTGATTACCAATTTGATCTCTAATCAATGAATAAATTTCGCTGGAGGAATCTATCATTCTTTTTCAATATGTTTTTAAATTGTAAATTAATTCCTCAGAATAGAATGCACACCAGATCCTTTAGGCAAAAGTAGCTAAATGGTAGAGCAAGAAAGATTCAAATGAATACTTTGTACTTTGAAAACATAATTAGCACAAAGTCTCACTTTTAAATCATTTCTCTTTGTCAATGCCGAGAAAATGCGACCTTGTTGGAAAGCGGCTTATCCCCGTTCTGCATCACAGCTAAGAGAGTTCGGTTCGAACCCTCGGGTAACTTAAGGCAAACCCCTGTGTGGTGTTCACAGATGCATAGAAGAAATATGTCCACAATTGGTAAATTCCTTAAGTGCTCATCAAACAAGTCCTTGCTAAACTAGCCTGTATAAAATTTATCTTACCTTCTATCTTCCCTGAGTTATCCAAAAGGTCGTCGTCAATTCAAATACTTCTGCAATATCTCCTTCAACGCAACTTTTCCTTTTGTAATTTATTTTGGTGGACACATTACAAATGACGATATAGAGATACATAAAAATACGGATACAAAGCCCGTGGACTATCAACAATAAGTCCAGGGGGAAAGTTCCCAACCAAAGCATGCAGTCATAAAGTTCAATGGTAAGAGTTCAAAGAGATCTAGATCTATAGCAATCCTCTTCGACATAGTATGTGGGCATCTTCCGAATATGTTCATCTCAAAAGTGAGGTTTGGTTTGTCGCTTTGCGGTTATGTTTTGCACATTTGAAGGCTAAGTAGATCGGGTCTACAGTTTAGCTTGTATTCCGAACCATTAACAAGTCTCCATAACACCGCCAGGGATTCGGAACCTGAAAAGCCTGTGGTACCAAAGACAGAGAATTAGCCAATTTCCTATGAGGAGGGACAGAAGTGTATGTTCCTAATTCAAGCAACTTCATTTTGTGCAAATTTTCTAACTAAATTAAGATGTGAGATTTGTGTGAGCCTCTAAAAACTGCACAGGAGCTCCTGTAACCAAGCCTGTTGCCTGTTGCTCCAGTGTGTATAAGTGGGCTTTGCACGCTGGAAACCTAATTACTCCTGAATCTGCTAATATTTACCGAGTCACTGATCCTGGCCTAAGTACCGCATTTGGAGCAACAGAATAACACTTGAAATCAGTTATTGCTAGGAAAAATGGTAATAGATGCAATATTACAATTGTGTGCTGCGGGTGTGGTGCACCAAACAACAAGAGGAGGAAGGTGACTTTGCCTGACATTGTTTTATGAAAAACCAAAACCATTTTGACTGAAAAAATATAGAGGGGGAGGGGGTTGAATCGTGCGTGACTTTGGTGCCTCGTTTCGTAGAATACGTTTCGGGATTTCAGGGTCCGGACTGTGCTAAGGAAGTTTGTAGTGGCTTGCTGGGAATCCACTTTAAACTGTAGAACTGGGTCTAACAGCTTTTAAAGTGATCAAAAATGGTTATATTTCAGAGTGACAAATTAGAAGTTGGGCATAGGGCTAACTCTACAAACGTAAAAAGAATTATCATGTTAAAAATCTTCAGTTGAAAAACCCGAACAGATGGTTGTAATTTTAAAGTACACCCACCCTGTACCAAACACAATTTAGAATAAAGACTCCCCCAAAAAGGGTAAGATGTTTTGGGGAAGGGGAAGGGTAAAATCTTCCTTAACGTATATTGAACATCCAGACACAATTTGAGCTGTAAAGAAAGAAGCTGTTTTATATATGCACCTACTTGGATCATGGTCCCGAACTGTTAGTAATCGTCCTGGACTTTTCTTGGCATACAGGAGAAAACTTCAGCGGAGACTTCCCACCAGTCTGTCTGATTATCAATGCGAGACAATATGCACATGTTATACCAATCGCCACCTGAATCTCTGGAAAGCGAACAAACTGCATTAGAAGGCGGAAATGGATTAAACCAAAGCCCTTAAATTAATGATAGCTGCTCACGTTATCACTTGGATCTATGAATTCATAATGACCATATGTGACATTAAGGTATGCATGTCC
>BPLR01009338.1:0-38755 GCA_021605095.1 Caerostris extrusa | reverse complement strand
AATAAAATATTTATTGTATCTTCCAATTATAAAATATTTCTGAAATATTCTCAAATATTCAACAAAATTTTACATTGATTGCTCGCTGTAATCTATTTTTTATTTTTTTTCCTATTAGCTTATTAGTTGGCAAATACTTTAACGTGTAAAATTTTAAATCAAAATAGAAAATTAGTTTAAAAATTTTTTTGATCATTTTTACGACATTAAATATTTAATTTAATATTAATATTTATATTTAATTTACAAAAATAAATTTATAGATTTCACATACACTGGAAGTGACAAATTCATGGGATAGCAATATGCAAATTTTCAGATGGCAGTAGCATCGCGTAACAGGTATAAATGCGCAGTGCTTTCACAGAGCTTTTTCATTTCTGTTCCAACACTCTATTCATGTGAAGAGGTTTTGAATGTGATGATGACCGCACGACGGGAATTAACAGACTTTGAACGCGGAATGTTAGTTGGAGCTGGACATGGGTCATGCCATTTCGGAAATCGTTAGGGAATTCAACATTCCCAGATCCCCTGTGTCAAGAGTGTGCCGAGAGTATGAAATTTCAGGCATAACATCCCACCATGGACAGCGCAGTGGTCGACCGCCTGCACTTAACGACCGAGACCGGCGACGTCTGCAAAGAGTCGTAAATTCTAACAGACAAGCAACACTGCGTCAAATAACCGCAGAAATCAATGTGGGACGTACAAGGGACTTGTCTGTTAGAACTGTGCGGGAGAAATTTGGCTTTCTTGGGCTATTCCAGCAGAAGACCGACTCGAGTGCCTTTACTGACAGAACGACATCGCTTGCAGCGACTTTCGTGGGCACGTGAGCATATCGGTTGGTCCTAGATGAATGGAAAACCGTGGCCAGGTCCGGATGAGTCACGATTTCAGTTGGTAAGAGCTGATGGTAGGGTTCGAGTGTAGCGCAGACCCCACGAAGCCATGGACCCAAACTGTCAGCAAGGCACTGTTCAAGCTGGTGGTGGCTCCGTAATGGTGTGGGCTGTTTTCATGGAATGGACTTGGTCCTCTGGTGCGACTGGACCGAACATTGACTGGAAATGCTTATGTTCAGCTACTTGGAGATCACTTTTGCAGCCATTCATGGACTTCATGTACCCAAACAACGATGGGATTTTTATGGATGACAATGCGCCATGTCACGTGGGCCACAGCTGTTCGCGATTGGTTTGAAGAACATTCTGGACAATTCCAACGAATGATCTGGCCACCTAGATCGCCCGACATGAATCCCATCGAGCATTTATGGGACATCATCGAGAGGTCTGTTCGTGCCCAAAATCCTGCACCATCAACGCTTTCACAATTATGGACGTCTATCGAGACAGCATGGCTCAATATTCTGCAGAAGACTTCCAACGACTTGCTGAGTCCATGCCACGTCGAGTTGCTGCACTTCGCCGGGCGAAAGGAGGGCCGACACGATATTAAGAGGTATCCCATGACTTTTGTCACTTCAGTGTATATCACTAAATACATCATGGGAAATTAAATTTAAATAAATATTTTTAATACAGAATCACGTGAATTTAATACACTATAGAATAAATATAACACAGCAAATATTGCCATATATGGCCAAATATTGCCTGTGCAGCAAATATTGCCAAGCGTAACACTATCAATCGTGCGGTTTGGAAATTATACAAATAAATGTATGTAACGAAATGTGGTAAACTAAAACTTATCAACGTTTAGAAATAATTATTTCATTTCATTTTTTGTTGCAAAGCTACTCGTAAAAGGTTATAATGGTTATAATTAGTATATCAACTACTGGTTTATAGATTTGATTTTCGATTTTTGTTTTCATTATATCGAATAGAAAATAAGACTTCTTTCACATTTAAAAAAACATTATGCAATTTTCGCTTAGATACCACTTCAGATCAATATTTGTTTTGGACTCTACTGTTCCTCTTTTTGCTCTCTTACGTTATAAAACTTTTTTTCAAATAAAAAACATTTCATTGAGTATCCAATACATTTCGTTTTATTCGAATCATGTTTATTTGTATTTTTGTTCTGATTATTACAATTATAAATAATTCCCAGAAATATGTGTATTTGAAAATAAAATACTTTTAATAATAATGAAAAGTTCATCAATCAGTGCATCAATATTCTCAGTCAATATTTTGTTTTGGACTCTACTGTTCCTCCTTGTTGCTTTGTGGTAAAACTGTAATTAAAAACATTTGAATGAGAATGCCCTGAAATTTTGTTGCAATTCCGAATGTTTATTATATCACTCCTTGCTATTTATAAATAGTTTTGCCAGTAATATTTGTATTTGAAATTTAAAAAAAAATGTTTAATAATAATGAAAAGTTAATAATTAAAATAAATGAGAATTATCTGTGTTTAAACGGATGAATTAATTAAAGGATTTTTCCGATTCTCCTTGTTTGCCCTTGTAATCAAAGGCACTCAAATGCATAAATTAAATGTACCATATGTTTCTATGTGGTATCTCTTTCAACTATTCCTTCCTGAAATGTAGCTTTCAAAATGTTGTATAGTTTGACTACTCAGCGATATAACTAAAATAGGAATTAATTTAAAAACAAAAGAAATAATCAATATAAAAAATCGTTGATTAAAAACATTGTATGACATGGTATACATATAAAATAAAAAAGAGTTCAGTCTGTGGAGTTAATAATAAGAAAATGTTATTTATTTGCTGTAATTAAATGGGCTGTTCAATTAATATTTCAAGGTTTATAGTTTCTTGAGGTAATTTAATGATTCTTTTTCTATGAAAAGTTTATTAAATTAGTGAATATCTGTCCGATGCATGACTTGTAAGTTGCATTGTAAAAACATTATATGAAAGATTGTCTAGAAGACGTTTTAAGATGCTATGATTTTATTTGAAAGAATTTCAATGTTAAGTTAGTTGCAAATATTCATATATTTTATAATGTAAAGTATTACACCGATTGTCTTGATAAATATGTTGCAGCCATAGTCAAAACATTATGCGTTTAGGCTACGTTTATTTGCGCTGAAATCGCATTACATCAACATCAGTTAAATTCAGGCGCAATTTGTTGTTAAAAACAGTTGATATTTATTTGTAAATGATCAATAATTAAAATCGATATGATGTCATATGAAACTTGGAATTCAAATAAATGTTGAGATTTAACCTGCATGCCCAGAAAATATTCAAAATCTAAAGAAATAAAAATTCAATCACTCAATATCTACAAGCATAATTTTTAACATAATGCGTGGTAAAACATATCGTTAGATTTTCACACTGCTGCTTCATTACATGATAAATTTTCATTGAATTCCATTACATAATATATATATATGTACCACATAGAAAATATATGGTAATTTAATATATGTCTATTATGTAATGAATATCATTGATAATGGCGTAAAATCCAGCAAAAAGGAAATTTTTATTAAAAAATCAACTAATTATTGACAACACGAATAAAATGCGCCAATCACCAAAACTTACACTTATTTAAAATAATTATCATATAATAAATAATCAGATTAATAAATTTATAATGAATGAGTTTTATGACAGCTCTTTTTAAGGTAATTACTCGCCAATTAATAAAAATTTTTTTTAAACTGTGGAAAAACTTTTATATTTTATCACAATTGTTTTTCCTACAAAATGTTTTTTTTTGTAAATGCAAAAACCTTTCTTTAAAAAGAACAAATATTCTAATAAATAACGAGTTTAGATTTTTTTAATTGTCAACTATATTATAAAAAGTAATAAAGAAAAAAATTTAAGTAAACTTTTATTTAAATCCTGATAGAAAAAAACTCAGCTTATTTACCTGATAATTTATAATTTTTTTCTCACAAATTTCCCTATTTGTTTTTGAATTTTTAATATACATTATTTACACAAAATCATTTGACTGGGGTCGATTCTCTAAAATGATATACATTTTATATTGGTAAATTTATTGAATAAAAATTGCAAAAGAAACCAAGAAAAAATTGTCAAGACAATATGCTGAAAATAATAACACTGTCAAGATAATATGGTGGAAATAATAGCATTGTCAAGAAAAGTATGCTGAAAATAATAACTTTGATTTCAAAATCTTATTGTTCGAGGACTAGAATGCCAAAGCGTAATTATTTGGTGAAAGGCCTTTTGGACTGACGGCATTTTTAATATCACCAGTAAAAGTACTTTTTCATATAGAAACAAAATTTAAAAACAGCTTAAGATAAAAGAAAAAAGAAGCGTAAATTAATAAGAAAAAACGTTTAATTAAAGGAAAATATACAAACGAAAATACTTTAATGCTAATTTCATGCTTTAAAGAGCACGAAATTGAAAAAATTTCAAATAAACAATAAGGTTAAAACTTAAATTTCGCTGTAGCGTAAGAAATTGCTTTTATTTCACCAGATATTCAACGGAACGAATTTTTTTTTATATAACTTGCAAATTTAAAATATGTAATTCATAATCTGCCATTCTTAATAATACAAAACCGTAATTTTTATTATTTAAATGTAATTGTATTTTATTTAAATTTTACCTTATCTAATTTGGTTTTCAATGTAGATTTTATTATATTAATCAATTATTAAAAGAAATCAATATTATTTCAAAATAATAATAACAACTAATAATTTTGGTCTAAAATAAAATAACCATGTAAAATTTCATTACAAAGGGCAATTAAAAATTTTTAATCTCTTTTACTAAATGTTAACAAACTATTCTTTGGCTTTAATTTCCCTAATCTTTCAAGGTTTTAATTTTACTTTTTCGCCAATTTTCTATCAAAAATTACAGTTATTTAATTAAAATAGAATTTATTGGAACATTTTCATACTTTTTGTTTTTCACACAATTAAAGCAATCAGTATTCTAAAATAAAATAAAACTGAGTTTCTCAATATTTCTTTTTCCTAGACACGATAAATCAATTTATTTAATTAACGCTGCTAAAAACAGGTCATGCTATGAATAATGCAAAACCGTAATTTTAACTATTCAATTAGTATTGCATTTAATTATTTGTATTTAATATAAATCTAACTAAGGAGAAACTTTTTTTTTTTTTAGGAATTTTGGTGCCTTCTCAGATAAATAAATTACTTATTTAGTAAAAAAATAATGACTGTTATAAAAGATAGATAACACAAAAATATTTAGCATTACATACAACTGTTGCCGAAATTCCAATATCATCAGCAAGGTCTCTAATTGTAAATCGACGGTTTGTAAGCACCAAATCTTTAAATTTTTGGACGTGAGCTTTGTCGGTTGAGGTGGATGGTCGACCAGAGGGCTCTTCGTCTTCAACGCATTCTCTGCCTTCTTTGAACTGTTTATACCAGTTGTAAACATTTCTTTCCGATATAGAAAAGGCTCACTGAATGCTTTCTGCAACATTCTATACGTTTCCACGCAAACAAAATTTAATGCGTTCTTTGCTCAATTAATTTTGACATTTCAAAATGGCCGGAATCAGTTTTAGCGTCTCACAAAGCCAAGCGTAACTCAAACAATAATGAGTATTTTGACATCAAATTTCACACAGATGTCAAAGACAGTACTAGCAACCTAAAAAAGAAAAGAAATCATAAGCCCAGGAATTTTAAATTGAAAATTGGACCTACATTTTGGACACAGTAGTATAAAGATTTTATGGTATCAATGCAAGTGGTACAGTATTTCACTAGTTCTTTTCAAATGTCTGAATTTCTATAAATGACTGTTATTTCTAGGATAACTTACATTTCTTTGGATGACAGATATTCACAATTATCGCAGGTTAAAGGATGTCGCTTTTGACAGATTCTATTTACTTTCTGTAATAAATCAGTGCATTCACTACAACAATGTTAATGCGTAAAAGACAGTGTTTACCTATAATTATAGGCCTATCCAACAGCCTTAAAAGTGTCTGCATGTGATGATTCTTTTGAATGTAGAATGTAGTAACAGGAAAAAAGGGATCTCGTGTATTTAACCGATATTAAACAATTGCCTATTCTCTAAAATAAATTATTATAAAACACATTTTCACATAAGCAACAATAAATTAACGACGAAACATGTAAAATAAATCAACTTCATATGTACAACATAAAACACAACAATACGAAAACAATACCAGAAATATGGATATGTCACTTGCCCAGTAAGTTTAGTGGCCATTGCACTTCGAGTTGATAGGGAAGTGAAGCCCATTTCCAACAACCACCCCTCTTTGAGTCCACATTCACCATAGGGCTAAAATGTCTTTCGAAGTAATAAGCACTAAAAGTCGTTGAAGAACTTGAACACTTCGTCCGGATATAATGACTCTTAAAGGCCCATAAACAACAAAGTCTGTTCCAGAAACTGTTTCAGTCTGATCAGTATCGCTGTCTTTAACCTGTAAAAGAAATCTAAAAATATGATTAGATATTCAAAGGAAAAATTCTCTGTATACTATTGTGCCCAAAAAATAAGACCAATTTTTTTCAAAAACTCTTTATTTATTCTTCCAAATTTATTTCATCGCCTTCAAAGTAATCCCCTCCGGACACAAGGCACTTATGCCAACTTTTTTCCAATCCTCAATGCATGCTAAAAAGTCATCGACAGGGATGGTCTTCAAAGCGCGCGGCGATTCACGTTGAATCTCTTCAATCGACTCAAAACGGTGTCCCCGGAGTGGTCTTTTGAGTTTAGAGAATAGCCAGAGTCGTACGGTGGTTGTGGAACGATATGGTTCATTTTTGTCGAAACAGTCACGAAGAATCAATTCAGTGTGAACTGGCGCATTTAGTGTTTTCGGTACAAATAGAGATTTGCGCATTTGAAGCCTAAAATGGTATTGCCCAATCCTTTTGAAATTCCGACATCATCAGCAAATCGATGGTTTGCAAGCACCAAATCTTTAATTTTTCAGATGTGATCATCGTTGGTTGAGGTGGATGGTCGACCACCAAGGGCTCTTCGTCTTCTTGCGTTCTCTGCCATTTTTGAATTGTTTATACCACTTCTAAACGTTTATTTCCGATATAGGAATGCTCACCGAATGCCTTGTACAACATTCTATACGTTTCCGCAAACAAAATTGAATGAAATTTCTTTGCTCAATTAATTCGAACATTTCAAAAATCGCCAGAATCAGTTTTAGCGTCTTACAAAACCAAGCGTAACTCAAACACTAATGCATATTTTGACGTCAAATTTCACACAAATGTCAAGAACAGTGTTAAAAAAGGAAAAAAAATTGAAATTTCATAAGCCCCGGAATATTAAATTGAAAATTGGTCTTACACGGTTTTTGGACACAGTAGTAGAATACTAATTTTTTTCTTTAATTGGTTAAAATTCTCATACCTTCTATCACGAAGAATAGTAATTTTTTTTAATTGTCAATCGCTTTGGAAAATATTAATTTCTATGGCTTTCAAATGGATCTCTGAGGTTAATGACATAAAGTTTTCATAGTTCTCTAATACTGGAATTTACAGAATGTAAAGATTTAACATAGGGATTTAATGTTAAGAAAGTTATTCTCACATAACACATATTGTTCAAAATTTCTTAATTCCTTAGGCACAATTTCTTTTTCAATTAAAATATAAGCAAATTTGCTTTCGATTACAATCAGTCCACTTTTCAATTTCTTTGATGCACCACTTACTATAAAGCCTTCAACATCAGCTCCCAGGATCAAATCAATTTCCAAATCTTTAAGATTTAAATTGGATACGATTAAATGTTCCCCTTTTAATCCGATTATTGTGTCATTATTAGTTACTTTAGAAACGTATTCACAAATTTTGTTTCTTGATAACACTGAAATATCTATGAAAAAATTATTCTGTAAAATTTCAAATTTTTGCTTGATATACATTATGTAAACAGTTTGGATTCTTTGCCCCCAAAAAGATTTTAATCTTTCATGTAATGTCTCTAATTATTTTGCACAAATAAGAACTTTGTAACCTGCAACTACAATAGCCTACGATAGCAAGATTTCCCATTTTGAGAGCTAAAGTTATTAATAAAGCATTTTCAGTATTATCGTTATTCGATAGAGTTTTGAAATTAAATATTTAATTTTAAAATATTTTAAATTATTTCAATTTTATTTATTTCCTTTGTATTTATCTCCCTTTCAGGACACATGACAATGTAATGATTTTTGTTACATTGAATATATTTATTCTTTAATCTGCAATTTGTAGATAAATGAAGTGTTTCAAAACAAAAGGAACATACACCCTTTTAATCAAAATATTTGTCTTATTTTCAAGACTCAAGTTTCTAAACATAAAGCATCCCTGACTAAGATGATTTTTATCACAAAATAAACAATTAAAATATTGTCTAATTGAGTTCCGCTGATTCATCATACTTACCAGTGCATCTGTTGGAGACATTCCAGTCAACTTTTCAGTAAAAGTTCTTTTTTTTTTTCTTGAAGTATGAGTTGGCTCCATAACCAGTACGAGCAAAACTCACCATCTCTTCTCCTAGAACTTCATTACATTTTTTTCAATTTAATGTTTTGTAGTTTTAATTGTTCTTTTCCCCTCAAAATTAATTGCATGTTACGGCTCTCTAATTTTGCTTTTAATTGCATATTTGTATTTATAGAGATGTATTTGTGATTATTTTATAGCATATCTTTTAATTATAAGTTAATATTAATAATCTCTATATCCTACAGAATATTCAAAAGATTCAAAAATAGCATTTTCTATCTTCTCTTGGTAGTTGCCAGCTTCTCAAATTTATTCTTGAAATGCATGTTCAAGTTCAAAAGTTCATTTACATCAGAATTTTGTTTCGAAAGTTCATTTATATCGGAATTCTCTTTCAGAAGTTCAGTCTTTATTTTATTCAAACACAAAATAAAAGCTGTTCTTAGTCATTTACTGTTCGTCGTTTATTTCATTTTGATGTCCATGTTGCTTTCAATCAATTGCTAATTATAGATACACGTAGGGCGCCAAAAATATATTTTATTTAGAATCAGAAAAAAGGATTATCGCCCATTTAAAAGTTGCTTAGTAGATGTCTAGTCACTAAAATAAATCACTATACAACTAATTTCAAAGAAACATTAAATTAAAAAACATTTAATTAATGACGAAACATATAACAACACATACACAAAACGAAACATCGACAATGACAATACGAACACAATTCTTTAGTTTCGTATTCTAAACTTCCTCTTATGCTACTTAGCCAGAAGAGGAAGTTCATAGATCGCTACACTTCGAGTTGAAGAACACAAGACCTGTTTAAACATAGGATGGGATATGAAAATAATTTTTAATAATGAGATGTTGGCAATAACTATCCAACAATAACAGTTGAAGTTCATTATTTTTTATTCATAACTTTTTTATAAAAAAAAACGGTCTTCTTCGGTCATTGAAAAGAATAATGACTGTATTTATTACATATTTTGGCTTCAGTTTTCAGATTTACTTCAATATGAAAAATGGACATAACTTTCAACACAACTTGATATTTAAAAAAACAAACCATAAATGTGTTTTAATAGAAGAAACGCTATATATTCTTCGAATTATATTATATTTAAGGTTTTCGCAAACAATTCAGTATTTTCTTCGATTTATGTAATCCACTTTGTATGCGAGCAAAGGATTCCTGGTCGAACGGTCATCATTATTATGCGCCTCACGACTTCAGAAACAATAACAGTTCGATGATGTTGTTTCCGCTGTAAGCACTTTATCTTTAAGATAGCCCCAAAGAAAACTGCTCCACAAAGGTTTCTGGGTTTTGTGAGAATGTCAACGTGATCGCCATAAACGCAACATTTCGTGAAATAATATACTGTTTACTTATAATATGATACGTTATATCATGTTATGATATGGCTAATGCTGCATCCGATTTCTTTATTTAGATAATATATTTCGGAAACAAATTTGTAAGCTAAGCAAATATTTTATCCTTTTTTTATGTTTATATCTTACAGTTTAGATATAAATAATTTATTAATAAAATCAGGATACATTTTATATTAAAATCCATTTCAAGTTCAAATGCTAAAAATTGTCTATTAACCAGATTCAGACATTTTTGAGCTAAAAATAGCACATATATTTTATTTAATTAATATTACTATTATAATATTGCTATTTTAGCACATAAATTTCTTTCTGCTTCTCTTATTTCCGCGCGGGTATTCTAATAACTCAATTGTAAAATTTTATCACAAAGGTGACTTTTATAACTTGAGATAAAAATTCGGCATTAACATCTATTACTTCTGAAACAGAAAAACATAAGTTAAACAAATATTTTACCCTGTTTTTTTTTTTTTATATATGATGGTTTTTCAGATATAAATAATTTATTAATAAAAGCAGGATACATTTTTTAAAATCCATTTCAAGTTCAAATGCTAAAAATTGTCTATTAACCAGATTCAGACATTTTTGAGCTAAAATAGCACATATATTTTATTTAATTAATATTACTATTATAATATTGCTATTTTAGCACATAAATTTCTTTCTGCTTCTCTTATTTCCGCGGGTATTCTAATAACTCAATTGTAAAATTTTATCACAAAAGGTGACTTTTATAACTTGAGATAAAAATTCGGCATTAACATCTATTACTTCTGAAACAGAAAAACATAAGTTAAACAAATATTTTACCCTGTTTTTTATTTTTATATATGATGGTTTCAGATATAAATAATTTATTAATAAAAGCAGGAAACATTTTATATTTAAATCCATTTTAAGTTCAAATGTTAAAAATTGTTTAATCAACCGATTCATAAATTTTTGAGTTAAAATCGCACGTAAATTTTCTACAATATTATTGTATAATTTATTCTAGTAACTCAATTGTAAAATTTTACCCAAAAGAATTTTTTTAAGTGACAAAAATTTGGAATTTACGTCTGTAACTTACCTGATCTAGTACCTCTTTTCAAATGAATTGATATTTAAATTAATTTTTCAATACATTTTTTACTTTTATATGGAAATAAAAGAACAACATTTCACTGTTAAATACTGTCCCCTATAACGATAAAGCTTCGAAGAAAATTTAATTCTATGTGTTTTCCAAATTACGGAATTTTACCTGCAGTCATTCACCATTATGTTTGGCAACAGAATGTGTTACTAATTGTTCTCCATATGACAGGTTGGTCATATTCTGTACCCACATTTTATTACTATAATTTATAAAGATTACGCCCAAAGTCACATTTGGCAGTTCAATCACTTCTCTGCACCTCCTCGAGTCAAGAGTAGATCATTCCCTTGAATTTATCGTGTCCATTTCTGGCTTAAAGACTTAGGCATCCGATTTGACATTATTTATCGGTTTCTAACTAAACTTAGTTCTGAAGGTCGATAAGCTATTTACCAAGCTACTTTATTCATAGCATTTTAACATAGCTTGGTAAAAATCAAGATATTCGTGAATTTCAATTATCACACAACTAAATAGATACAAAACAATTTATTACAATTATCGTTGAGTCTACACTACACATATTTTTTTAATCAATTACTCAATGTATTTCATTAGCAAGAATATAACTAAATCTGACAAGAATTTTGAGTGTATGATAGGTAACGAGGTGAGTAAAACTTCATTACTGAAACTAACTACTAGTTTTTTTTTTTTCCTATATGAATTATTGCTTCTAGCATTTCTAAAGTAAAAATAGCAATATGAAGAAAGTCCCATGAAAAATCCTATGTATTGTTTGTACATGATTATATATGTATATATTGCAATAGATATACCTTTAAATTGGAAACATTTTTTGCTGTAAACGCATTTTTGTCGGTTAATTTTTAATTATTTTCACATTGCAAGACAACGTTTGAAAAAAAATACTCATTAAACAGTAAGGATAATTAATCTAATAATTTCCATAATTTGTAATTCTCTTGTGTAAGTATTCCCGTTTTGCAATTTTTGTTTTTTGTAAGTTTTTCTACGAGTTTAACCACAATATTGTTTTATTTAAAAAAGTCTCTCTATTTTTTTTTTTTTTTTTTTTTTTTGAGTGGGAAAAATTGTTGATAATTTTTTTTTTTTTTTCAGAAAAATTGTTGCAGGGTTTGGATCGAGTAAATAATATCCCTTAAAAAGTGTTTGGGTACTTAGAATAGACCACCATGTTTAAATTATGGAAAAAAACATAGCTGTAGTTTTATAATTAACTAAATTGAATTGTTCTCCACGAATTTTAAAATAATTGAATGATAAATTCATTAAATATTTTAAGAATAAGCTTTGCAGTTTATTTCTATAGATTTGTAGGGAAAAGTGCTTTTGAAGTTAAACCATAAGAATATTTTACAATTCTATTGCATTCAATTTCATGCAAGAGCTTTAAGTTTGAAAAATGCGCTTCTGATACTGGAGACTAACTGAAAACTTAAAAATCTAGAATATTTGTTGCTTTACTGTTAAAAGAGTGTCACTAGCTGCAACTATTACTTTAAATTCAACGTCATGGAAAGTAATCAATTTTTTTTTAAATTCAATTCTTCACAAACAATTTTTATTTTTTTTCAGTATGTGCACTATTTATCTAAAAACGAGACTGAAACATGACTATATAAGACGAAGAAGCAAGACTTTAATTGTACAAGTATTCAAAGAATATAACCTCCTGAAAAACTCAAATAAGATTTTATATGAATTTCATAAATCCTCCTTTTAATTATTTTACCTTCAAAGTAACTTTAGAACTTTTTTGTTAAGAAGTTTTATGAGGATTATTTAATGGGAGAAGATTAGAATGGACCAATGCGGAGGGGTAGGGGGAGGCTATACGTCTTGAATTAGATAAAAATTGCAGATATTTTAAAATAGAATAAAATATAAATATTTCAAGAGAATACATCAAACTAAATTTATTGCATGACATCAATTATATACACATACCCTGGAATACTTTCTAGGAATAAAATCATCTCTTGGCTCGTATCCATAAGTTTTTAATATCTGTCGTTTTTTTATTTGAAATGTGAACTTTTCTTGTCGCCTTTCCTGTAATGGTATTACAAAGCGGAAATGAAACGTCTAAACCATATTAGAAATGGTAAAAATACTTTTAAAATTATTGTGAGTAGATAAGAATGCAATTCAAAAATTAATGCTGCGATAGCTTAAGAAGCCAGTCTTGCACTACTGTGTCCAAACAATAAGAAAAATTTTCAAAATTCCGAGGATTATGGAATTTTTATTTTTCATTTTTAGGCTCCTGGCATTGTTCTTGACATCTGTGTGAAATGTGACGTCAAAATGTTCATTAGTGTTTGAGTTACGCTTTGTGAGACGCTAAAATTGATTCCGGCGATTTTTGAAATGTCGGAATTAATTGAGCAAAGAACTTGCATTCAATTTTGTTTGCGGAAACGAACAGAATGTTGCCGAAGGCATTCGGTGAGCATTTCTATATCGAAAGAAAATGTTTACAAGTGGTATAAAAAGTTCAAAGAAGGCAGAGAACGCGAAGAAAAGAGCCTCCTCTGGTCGACCATCAAACTCAAAAATTGATTTCGTGCTTGCAACTGTCGATTTTGCAATTATAGAGCTTGCTGATGATGTTGGAATTTCAAAAGGATTGGTCAATTCTATTTTGGGCCTCAAATGCATCAAATCTCGATGGTACCGAAAACACTGAATGCGCCAGCTCACACTGCATTGATTCTTCGTGACTTTTTCCCAAAAATTAAAAAAACCATATCGTTCCACAACCACCGTATTCACGCAGTGAGACTTCTGGTATTCCACTAAACTCAAAAGACCACCCACGAGGACACAGTTTTGAGTCGATTGAAAAAGATTCAACGTGAATCGCCGCGCGCTTTGAAGGCCATCCCTGCCGATGACTTTTTAGAATGCATTGAGGATTGGAAAAAAAGTTGGCATAAGTGCATTGTATCCGGAGGAGTACTTTGAAAGCGATGAAATAAATTTGGAAGAGATAAATAAAGAGTTTTTGAAAAAAATACTTGGTCTTACTTTTTGGGCACAATAGTAGACAGTGATATTTGAAGTCGCGATGAATTTAAAATCCTACAAATAATTGCAGATGGAAAATTCAAAACTTCTGAGAAATACTTTATAATACTTAATTAATTATTGCAGAATAAAAAACGCAATAAAAAATTGAGATGAAAGGCATTTTAAGTTTATTTATTCTTGTGTTTTATAAGAAACAGAAGGATGAAGTGGCCTGGTTATTTCTTCAATGTTTGGGTGCATATTTGAAAAGAAAACTCTCATTTTCTTGTCAATATATTGAAGAAAAATTTCCTTTTGTTCTTACACTTTATTGTGTCAAGGTCGAAAATCCTAATTCATATAAATATGAAGTTGAAAAAATTGTAGTAAAATTTTCAAAACTTTTTTAAAATTGACACGCATTCTTCTTTTAAAGGAATCAAAAAAAGTTTCAAGAGACAATTCTTTTGTTTATTCGTCAATCACGATCAATGGATATAACTACTAGTCCTTGCTTCTTCAATTACTTTTAGATAATCTACTCCAAAAAGACGGCAGTGTCTCAAAGGCTGCAACGGAAATTTTTTTTTAACATTGAAAATCAGCATAAACGCTAATGCTTCTAGTACCCAAGTTGGCAGTTACCGCTTCTAGATTCTTAACATTCTTTGGTGTTTATTATTTGCACTTTTATGTGAATTAAAAGAGAAAAAGCAATTAAGAGATTAGTTGTTTTTAAAGAAATCTGCCAATGTAACGAGAAATCTTACAAGAAAAGGTGTAACTATAATTTGTATTTAGACAGTATTTCTCTGAAATACCACAGCGCAACACTGAAATCTAGGGCTCACCACAGCTCTCTGGCGTACCTTTTTAGATAAATGTGACCTAAGAAGTGTTGCTTTGAGGATCAGAGGATTTTATCAGCTGAATGGCAACATATTCTCGCTAGAGGAGGTTTATCGTGGCTTGTTTCCAAATTCTAACTGCAACGCACGGGAACAAGATGATTCAAATGTGAACACATAAAAATAATTATTCAAATGTGAACACGGCTTTTACAGAAAAAAAAGTGTAACTTTCTTTCAAATTTCTTTTTCTAAGTCTGTACTGTTTGGGGGCATCAAGCAATTAGAAAACAAAAATTTCTAAATAAAAAGGATGGATATTTAAATGAATCTAAACGAAACATTTTTTTTTTCCTTTCTAATGCAGCTGGCAAACACTTAAACACAGCTTAGTCATGGATGCCTTAAGGAAGCGCTGCACAGACGTTACTCACTTTGCATTACCTAGGAGGCGCGTGTAACTTAAGACAAGCCACGGACGCGGGTAACAATGCCCCACAACGCTCTACGATCCTATTAGACCGGGACCTACGTTTTAAAGGGGATTCTGAACCACTACAAACATCCATGATACCGCCGGGACTTGAACCTGAAACCTGTGATACCGAGCTCAGTTTGCGCTGCCACTCGGCCATTCAGGCCCGTCTACATAAAACATTAATTAAATAAAACGTAAATGCTAAAATGTATTATAAATAGCAATAAACTATTGTTGCAATAATATGTTTTATTTTAAGATAATTTAATTTAACTTAATGCTTAAAAATTAGTTTGAATACATCAAATACTATTTATTTTAAACATTATCATATCTTAGTACTTATTATCTATGGGTTGTGAAAATTCGTTAATTTTTGTTTATTTAAGTAAAAAAAAAATTTTAATAAATTATTTGATAAACATTTCATTGAATTAAACTCATTTACAATGCTTATTTTCATAAAATTTTATTACAAAAACAAAAACTAATCATTGTATATGGATTCGAGATTTCATTTCAGAAAATATTAAGTCTAGGATTGAAATTTTAAAAACATCTAAACTTTAATTGTTCATGGAGTAAAATCATAGTAATTAAAAATGTATATAAGCATTTATAAAACATACATACATTTGTAAAATTTAATTAATCCGATATATTTTTCACATAAAGAGAGATTATTTTATTTGATAATTTCGACATTCAATATGTTTTCTGCTTGAGCCTATTTATCTTTTAAATAAATAAATATTTTTTAAATTTACGATCAATTATATAAAAGACAATAAAAAAAAAGAATTTTTCAAAACTTTGAGATTTAAGAATTTACAATTAAACTTAAATAAAAAAGAATAACACTTTTAAACAAATTATATAAGGTTATCTTTCTATGATATTTATTTATGGAGAAAAAAATTCAAAATAATTTCAATGGGCAATGAATCAACAATGTAATTAGAAACAATACAACAATATGTGTTTAAAGTGAAACAATGGATACAGAGTATTTCAGGCATTATATATTATGTAGAGTCTTTCAATTAGTCTTTCAGGGGTAATGATTACTTGAGACGATTAGTAATTTTTTCCCGGAAAATTTATTGATTTGATGATTTGCTATGTAGACAAATTATATTTCTGTGAACTTGAATGCAAAATTTTCTAAAGATTTTAAGGTTGAATAATTCTGTTAAAATAGTAGTTGCATACCTATACAAAACAGTAGTTGATAGTAGTAAATGCATACTTATAGCTAAATAGATTAGTTGGATACCTATACAAAATATTTAATGACATAATTATAACGGCAAAATTCTTATTTTTTCGTTTACTTTTAAAAAGTAGATGAAAAAAATAAGGATATTTTTAAAACAATTGAAAAAAAAAAGGAGCTCATTATTTCAAACACACACCTTCTCAGATTTGTGAAATATTTTTCAGATTTATAATTTGTTTGTAAAAATATTCTTCAACAAGAAGGTTATTGAGATATTGTTAGACCAAAAAGTAATTTTTAAATTTTATTTTCAAATTTCATTTATTACACTTTCCGCTGAACTTTATATATATTATTCAGCGGAAAAATATTTATGTATATAATTTATATAATTTGCATTATTCATCATTAACCTGTAAAAGGATGAATAATGCAGAATTACAAAATTTCCTCTTAAATTACCAAAATCGTAAAATACGAGTATTCTAAAAAATATTTAAGAAAGGTTCTTTATGAAAATTGCATTATTCTGTAATACACATGAAAGAAAAAAAAACTAAAATATTCATGTAATCGAATTTACAACAAAAACTTATAAAAATCAAAAAATAAATTTTATTTATATTTTCAAAATTTTTAAGATTCTTATTAATACAATAAACAATCTTTATAAAACCATATTAAAATTGTAAACAAATAAAAGTTGGTATAGCACAATGACACACTGAAGCAAATATTTAATTATACGTTGAAAACACCAGCATTGAATACACCAACATGTATATTGAAAATATATATAGGGAAAATGCACATTCAAAAAATGTACCAAAAAGTATTCAGTACATTTACACAAACACAATACAGATTTTTTTTTCCCTTTACAATTTTCAAAGCAAGAAAAATCCTAAAAAAATAATTCTATTTAGTGAACCCAAACTGAAATTCCTCGGAGCTAATCCTTTCAGTAAAACCATTAAAATCCTTGAAGTGAGATGTAAAAAAAGTTTGGAGAGTTTGGCTGTTTGGGCGAGCGGGATGCAGCCAAGGCAACCCTGGATGCCTTCCAAAAGGAAGCCAGAAGGGACTCAGTGGTGAGGATCCACCGCACATGGAGGGGTTGAGCAGGATCAGCGGTTAAAACTTCGTTCTGGGGCTCGGATTGCACCCGCTTCCTAAGTGTTCGTAAGCCGCCGACATGGCCGAGGCCGAAGGGGGCTCCGAACAGGATGATGATGTCTCGTTCTTGCGCACGGTCAGTTCTGAAAAAATTTATTTATTTATTTCAAAAAAAATCGTTTGCAAAATATCGTTTGATATTTTCTTTATGTTAATTTTCTCTTTCAAAATATCGTTTGGTATTTTTTTTTTTTCTCTCTTCAAAATATCGTTTGATATTTTTTATTTATTTATTTTTTCAAATTATCATTTGATATTTTTTTTTTTATTTTTTTTTTTCAAAATATCGTTTGCTATTTTTTTTTTTTTTTAAGTTGTCAAATGAAATTAAATTTGCACGATAACAAATTATTCGAAATAAAAATGTGTTTCTTATGAAATTTAAAAATTAATTTAAAATTATTTTTATTGAGGTATGAAAATTTAATGGCTTTAATGTTAAAATAGGTTGAAATTTGATTTTAACTGTGGACTTCTGTTTTAAAAAAAAATGTGAAAAAATAAAAATTTGGGGAAAACATTTAAATGGAAATGATTTCATTTTTCTGTAACTTCTTTGCTATTTTGTAAAAAAAGTATGGTTTTGATTTTAGAGTGAGATAATTTGTTTATTATTAAAATTTCCTAGAGTAATTTTAGTAATAATATTAATAAAAAGTGCATATAAAATAATAAAATAAATGCAAAATTTTAAGTAAATTAACAGTAAGCAATCATATTTTCAAAAATTAATAATCTTTCTCATTATTTTATTTTTTTAGTAACTTCTTTTTATATTGTAAAAGTACTGTTTTGATTTTAAAAATGAGATAATTTGTTTATTATTATAATTTCATAGAGTAAATTTATTAATAATATTAATAAAAAGTACATATAAAATAATAAAATAAATGTAAAAGTTTAATGCAAATTTACAGTAAAGAATGTTATTTTCAAAACTTAATAATGTTTCTCATTGTAATATATTTTTAAGAATATAAAAAGTTATTTAATTATTTATGTATATTTCCAATTTTATAGAGGAACATGAATATATTTTGATCATAAAAAAAGTTGTTAATTATATTTTATCAGTGTTAAAGATCATTTTTGCTATAAACATTACACCACTTTACTATAATACTAAACAAATCCTTTTTATATTTATTTATCATCTGATAATCCTTAATGCTCTGAACCTTTTAATAACAATATTATATCAATGTCAGAAAATATTTGTTTGTATAAAAAGAAAAAAAAAGTTTTTAAAATGTATGATATGATTTAATATGTAGTTAGATGTTAATATAAATTTATTAAATAACAAATTTTTAAGTTTTTTACTCTTATTCATTTTAAATATGTTGTTAAGATATCCACTTGATTTATTACTTATTCATTTTACTATTTTTCATTGTTATTATATGAAATGAAAAATTACATTGTTTGCTCTTCATCATTGTTTTTTATATTTCCTTTCCTACAAAATGTTATTATAAAAAAATTACAGTGATAATTTCTACATATATATATAAATTTATTTTATACATTCTGTGCACAAATGTATTTCTTTCAGATGAATTTATACTATTTCAAGTTAATTGAATTCTAAATTAATTGGATCTATGGAAAAGAGCATAAGTTACATACATTAGTTAATTACGCAATTTTTGTCTCTCTTTTTCTTCTTTTTAACGAAGAGGTCTTTTTTAAATTTATATATTCCTTAATCTTAATTAGACTTTAATTAACCGTTTTTTATTATCTGCTATCAATTTATTTTCATTATTTCATATTTATTAGATAAAAAAAACAGATTAAAATATTTTTCCGGTTGAAATAACAGTTTATGATGTTCAATTACCGTTCTTTGCATTTCAGTTAATAAAATACAAATAATGTTAAAAAGAAAGATCGAAATACAAAAATCTGAGTACTTGAGTGTCTTAAAGCATACTTTTTATAATTCAGTAAATGAACATCACCATGAACCCCCTTATTTTAACTGGATTAAGTTTTACTTTGTGTAGTAAATAAGAAATGATGAAAAAATAAATTAGAAGATAATTACTGACATCAAATTAAAAATTTTAATCAGAATCACTAATTAGCTTTTTGTTTATATATATATAAATAAATTATATAGTACAGAATTTTAATAATTTAGTTTTAATTATCTCAAATAATTCAAAATTAAAATGATGTATAATATTTTTATCGTTCAGTTTCATTGTTATAAAAATATTGTTAATTAATTTAGATTATTGAATTAAATTATTTTATATTATTATTTGTTATTTTATTTTATACTTATTATTATTGATTTAAATTATTTAAATTAAAAATTATTGATTGAAAATATTCATACTTACTAGTAATGAAGGTATTAGGGAATACTTATATATTTTTATATAAACCATGTTTTTATGTAGAGAGGGGCAAAGACTTTTAAGAAATCATTTCAATTACCTCATTCAATCTTTAATTCTTTCAATTTTTATCTCCTTTAATTCACCCTAATTTAAAAATTGAATTTAACTGAATTGATAACGTTAGGTTAATTGAATTGATATATAAATTTCCTATGTGTACTGAAGAAAATATTTTTTAACTTATCAACCATTTTTAACAATACATTTTTAAATTTAAGTGTGTTAGCTACACTTTTTACTTTCATCTGTCTTATAATAAAAACAAAAACATATATGTTAAGCTTCATACATAACTAATTCAAACATATAACAAACTTCAGCAATAAAAACATGTCAATACTAATTTTTTAAGATTATTATTGTTTTTTTAACGTCATTATCAACATCAAAACATTTCAATTTTGATAATCATACGTAACTCATTTTTAATAGTAGATTTTTATCTATATATCCTCCAAAATCAATTAGGTGAGGAATTTCTTAGAGGAAATAGGGCTTTTTTTTTTTTATCGGCGATGGAGGTACACGTAGTTGAGTGAGATGGAGATTCTTGGCTCTCACACATGTTTCCTGACACAGCGTTTGCTGATGCCGAGATCTTTTTGAGAGGCACGCGGCTCTCCGCCCGAAATCAGTTCCTGATTGAGTGAGCCTGCTTAGTGGATCCACTGATCTTCAACACAATCGCGGAGCGCTTTTCCTGTTGCTCATGGAAATCTGATGAAATTGATAGTTCCTTAATCGTTTTCGTATTATTCAGTATAGTTTAGTGTTATTGTTATTCATATCACTAAAATATATAACCGGATTACTTTATGTAGTAATTGATGTAGGATTGATTCTAAAATAAAATTTATTAACTCTTTTGGTATCTAATAAATAAGTTAGCATACATTATTAATAATAAACAGACAGCAAACTATTCAATGGAATTCTAATGTAATGTAAAAGCCATATTAAAAGCAATTTTATATCAATCAATTTTAAAAAAAAAAAATCTAATAACGATCAAAAATACAAACAGTAGACGCAAAGCGGTATAAAACCAGAAAGCAGAATATCAAAATGGTGTCAGGTGTAAATGTTATTTTCCATTCGTAATTTTTAACAAACAATTGTTAGCGCCATCTAGTGGGGATATTTTTTATAATTTAATTAAAAAATTACTAATAAAATATTTTTCGTAATTTTTGAATAGATAAAGATAACATAATAAAGATAACACTAGATAAAAATAATAAAAGTTCATTTATTTATTTTTTTAATTTTTTTTTTTTTTTTAAGTGCTCTAGTTTTTAGTGTTATGATGATACCTTGTTTTCTTTATAAGTATTTCTTTAGTATAAGTACTTATTATTACTATACAAATAAGTAATTTGTTTAAATCGTTTCTTTCAATTGTTTAGATGTCATAAGGCTTCAGAATATTGTGAATTTTATTTTGGGTTAATTTGATTTTTAAAGGATGCTGAAAGGTAAAAGCAGATGATCACTGGACAATTTTAAGAATGTCATTTTTACATTGAAAAAGTACGATTTTTATTTAATTAGAAAAGAAAAATTAATTAGAAATTTTCACAATTTTTCGATATGGATCAAACAAAAAAAAAATGTAATTTTAATTTCTAAATTTTTAAGTTACATTAGTCTTTAAGTTGAAATACCTTATACATATATTTCAAAAATATTCAACAATTATTATTATAGAATAATTACATTATTATTACGATTATTTATATGAATGATTAAATAATTCTTATAAAAAGGTATTATAAAATTCAATAACAGTGGTTGTATAGCCAAATTGAAATATTTTTATTCAATATATATTCAACAAAACTTATAAAAAAACATTTTCTCTGAGCTCATCAGAAAAATTAAGGTTTAATATTGAAGTGTTTAGAAATATTTATTTGTACGCTCTATTTAATTTCATTGTATAAAACATTGTATTTCTTAGTAATATAAACATATTTGGATTGATATTTTTTTTTCTAAAATAAATATAATTTTAATATGAAATTAGTAATAATTATATAAAAGTTTTTTTGTTTGAGTATTTAAAGAAATAATTAACAAAATTAAGTTTGCTTTTTCTTTTCTTTATTTGTACATTTCTAGTTAAAAAATGAATAGGAATGAAAATACTACTTTATGCATCCTAAAAATAAACTAATATATGTCAATTATTTAAAATGGATAAATTCATAATTATAATGTCTGTTAACGATTTTTTTTTAATTTTCACAAAGCAATAATTTTCGTTATTTTTCAATCTATTTTGATTGAAATAAATAAAAAATGAGCGTTTTCATTCTTAAGGCGGATAATTTTTTAAGTCAATAATTTGACCAATTTAACTATAAAAAACATTCAATTAACAGTTATGCCGAATACATTTTTCTTATTTCATACATAATATATTTCTTGTTTAAAAAAAATTATTTTTATATTAAGAAATCTTTTTGAAAACATTCATGAAATTTTTCTTGTTGATTATACGAATACTTTTAATTTTCCATACAAAATATTAACTTATGCTTATAGAAAGAAAAAATACCCTATATAGATTTTTAAACATATTGAAGTCAATCATATTTTCAAATTTGTATGGCTAAATTTTTTAATAGAACTGAAATTTCCTCTGAACGAAATGAAATGATTGTGTATTAAAATTTAATCCAATTTTAAATTTTAACGTGACAGTATTTTCAAAAAAATATTTATATATATTTATAATATTATTTATTATATTTATTACTATTATTATATTATTTATCATTTATTATTATTAATATTATTTATCATTTATGATTATTAATATTATTTTATTATTATTTATATTTATTTATACATATATAAAAAATATTAAAAAATTTTTTTGACGTATAGATAAACATTTTCAACGAAATTACAAGTCAGCTAAAGACTGATAATAAATATAAAAAGTAATAAAAATGTTCTTTCGGGTTCAATTTTTGATGAGCATTAATAAAAAAATAATGAGTTAATCTTAATAATAACTTTCTAAAAAAGAATTCTGGGATTTCTACAAGCCAATTTAGTGATTGTAACTGAAAAGAAAAATTAATAACAAAGGTTTTACGTTAGTTATTATAACTTAATGTTGTTATATAGTTATAGGTTCTTCTCCTAAAAGAAACATTTTTTTTTCTCTTATTGATGATCAACTTGTTGAAAACTGAAATAAGGTTATTGTTGTTATTGTTGATGTCGACTGTTGATAAATAAATAAAATACTAAAAAAATATAAGAATACTAAAAATATGTACTAAACATAAAACTATTTTTGTTAGTTAATTCCTTATTAAAAGATATGCTTTTGTAATTAGTGTATTTTATGATATTTTATTTTATTTTTGGTTTTTTTATTTTGTTAAAAATTTCTTAATTTCTAAGATATGGTAAATAATATTTTTAAAAGAAAAAAAGTTATAATTTTTATTTCTTAGATTGTAAATTTAAAATAAAACCCACATTTACGTAACAATCAATAACATTAGTCAGATAAATTGTAATGAATATATAAAAATTTTTGATTATATTGTTTCCATTACTAAAATCTCACTTTCTTAGCAATCTAGAAATTTTTAGGAACTCATGAAGTTAAATAGCGGATGTATGCATTTCCGAAACAATGAGATTAATATTACAAATTCGTAAACAGGAAGAAAAATTTTTAAAAAATTAACCAAATTATTCAGAAAAATATTATGTATTAAAATAACCAAATACAGACAGCAAAAACCTTTGCAAAATTGTAAATATGTTTTTCTTTCTTGACGAAAAAAATTCATTCAGAAAAATTCTGTGCTCTAGTAATTCTCTACAATAGGGTTACAAAAAAAAAAAATATATGTATATCGTAATGTTTAATAAGGGAGAATAAAAATTTTAGCATTTTTTTTACTTTAAAATTTTTAAGTTAAAAAATTTTAACATTTTAAAAAATTTAACATTGTCCAATATTTCTTATTCTATTAATCTTGTAAGCGTTGCATGTATACTTCCATTTTTTTAAAAAACATTACACCTTTAAGTTGTTCTTCATTTAGGATTTTTTGTCGTGTGTACTTGAAGTAAATAGAAGTCGAATCTGAAGTAACTTTAACCGCAAAATCTTTGATAAGATTAGTATCGTATGTTATGTAACTTTCTACCTCGAAAAAGTATTAAGTACAGTAGTACAATTAAACACATTCTTTTGAAAGAAATTCCGATCATTGTTACTGCTGCTTATGGGAGGTGCTTGCGGAATTTATCTTGCTGATCTTGAGTAAAAATTACAGTATTATTTAACGAAATTTTTTCATTCATAGATTCCCTTTTATTATACTCAATAACAGGGATGTTTTTACTCTATTAAAATATTTTGTGAATGTAATTAGAATATTTTTATTAAGAAACTGGTAATAACAGATTGCATGTCTGAGTTGAGTCAAAGCGATTTGATGGATAACATTTTAAATTTTTCTAGATCTTAGGATCCCTTAATAAGTGTTGCTTAATTTAAAGCTTCGCGTACATGCGGGGCATGAAATATTAAATTTTTTTGAACGAAAAATAATTCAAGAGTGGCGAGCACATTAAAAAATTGAGATTAATTGCATTAGCCCTCGCTTGAATGAAGTGCCTGTGTAAAAAGTTGAAAGAATGCATTTTAACCATTCTTGTAGCCAATGATCTCCCGTGAAAGTACCTGGAATACAAAAACAATTATAGCTTGTCCATCAATAATAGACAGGTTATTATTCGTCATGATCATCATCTTGTTATGATTCATCGAAGATAAAATCTACGTATACAGTTTCAGGTTCGCTTAGCTAGGTCCAAGTGCCTGGAATACAAAGATAATTACAGATTGTCCAATAATAGATAGATTATGATTAATCGAAGATAAAATCTACATATAAAGTTTCTTCTGCTTAGCTAGGTCAAGTGCCTGGAATACAAAAATTTACAGATTGTTCATTTTAACTAAGATAAAGCCAAGTGTCCAAGTGTTTGGAAAACAAAAAAAAATTATAGATTGTTAAATAATAGACAAGTTATGGTTCATCATGTTCATCATCTTGTTGCGATTCATCGAAGATAAAGGGGTATATGTTTAATTTCAGTTCACTAACTAGTCAAATGCTTTGAATACAAAAATAATAAAAGACAGGTTATGGTTCATCATGGTCATCATCTTTTATGATTCGAAGACATAGATTTAATCTTAGATAGTGAACAATAGACAGATTATGGTTCATCGTGGTCACAGTCTTGATTCATCGAAGATAAAATCTACATGTTTAATTTCGGTTCATAACTAGTCTAAGTACCTGGAAAAAATATATATAGATTGCAATAATAAATAAATAGGTTATGGTCCATCATGGTCATCATCTTGTTATGATTCGTCGAAGATATAGACTTTATCTTAGATAGTCAATAATAGACAGATTATGATTCATCCTGGCCATAGTCTGGATTCATCGAAGATAAAGTCTACATGTTTAATTTTGTTCACTTAAGGATTCTTAAAAGTGATAAAGAGGTGTGTTTTCACAATAAGCTTAACTATTTCCAGTTTTCTTTTTAGTAAATGTAGAATTCGCCATAACTCTTGTGGCGATGTGTGTCCATAACAGTGGCAGATGGTCCAGAGCAAGTCCCTGCATTAAAACAAAAGTAGCTCGAAAAAATATTAATTATTTTACCAG
The DNA here is from genome assembly GCA_021605095.1 of Caerostris extrusa. NCBI lineage: Eukaryota > Metazoa > Arthropoda > Arachnida > Araneae > Araneidae > Caerostris > Caerostris extrusa. Next base: position 12,880 of record BPLR01009338.1, on the reverse strand, counting down.
CAATTTGGCAATTATAAAATAATTCACACAGTAATATTAATTTAAGTAGATCTAGTCACATATTTTTTTAAATTAAAAATATTGATAATTATTTTTTATTTGTTAGTTTCTGATAAAAAGCTATTTTGTTTGTATCTTCGCCCAGACCATCTATAATAAAAAGATAAAATATATTCAAGAATTTTGTGCAGTTTATAAATGGTGTACATCATTAGTTATATTTATATTTTGCACAAATATCTTAGGTGAAAAAAAATTTTGCTACACTGAATGTGAAATTTGAATGAAAAAATATAATATTTAAATATTAGTGTATAGTAATCTATAGATGAAATTTAGATTTTCATCAAATTATAATTTGAACAATTCTTTTCAAATATTATATTTAAATAGTTTTTCTCGTAAATAACTCATGAAATGAATTACTTTGTAATAATAGATTATCGTGAAACAATTCACTATTGGTGTGTTACATGGTTACTATAACCAATGTAACACTATATCGTTAATAATAATACGAAATAAATAATACAGTGCAATACATCAAATATATGTTATACCTCCCTCATATTAAACATAGATTATTATTCACAATCAAAAGGTTACGTTGATGTCAATAACAATGTATTAATAAATACTGCGTATAGATTAAATAAAAAATGTAGATATTAAATAATATAATATATTCAGAGATAATAACATATACTATTATGTTTTCAAGAATTATTTTGAATAAAAATCTTGAATTGTTGAAAAAAAATTTTAAATATTTCTGTTTAAAATTGGAAAATTGAAATCTTGAAATTTTTTTGTTAAAAATAACGAAAGAAATGCTAAAAAATAATTTAATATATTTAGCAATCATATCAATATATCCTCCCTGCAATATTAGTTCATCTATGGCTTAAAAAAAAACGTACTTCAGTAAGTTTATGTAAACGTGATGAGTTATATATGTAAACGTGGTTTGAGATCCTAGACGTCATCAAAAGGGATGGTAAAGTCTAGTCATGAAACGTCAGTCATCAAAGCTGTGACATCATCCAAAATGTTTAGGTAGCAACAAAAATAGATTTACGAAACGTGGGCAAATATCAGAACATAAAAAATCTCAGATATGATTGAAAAAATCGCATTTATCTTCTCAAAAACTTACTTTTATCTTCTTGGATGAAAAAAAACATGGAGGAAAATTCGATTTGCAAATTTTTTCCGATTTGGTTGTTGAATAAATTAGAATACCGAATGAATTCTGTAGATGAGAGCTGAGCTTAGCTAATAGTAACATGCAATTTTTGTGGATTAGTGGATTATATTATTGTTCCTGTGGATATATCTTTTATGTTTTACTAATATCTTGACTAAACTATTATTCATAGATTTACTATGATTTTCTGACTATAATTCATAGATTGACTATGATTTTCTGACTATTATTCATAGATTGACTATGACTTACTGATAAAATAGTCAATAATTAATTATTATTGTTCCTGTGGATATATCTTTTATGTTTTACTAATATCTTGACTAAACTATTATTCATAGATTTACTATGATTTTCTGACTATAATTCATAGATTGACTATAATTTTCTGACTATTATTCATAGATTGACTATGACTTACTGACTATTATTCATGGATTGATCATGATTGATCTTATCTATGTGAGCAATGAGTTTAGTTGATGTACTTGTAATATTGTAAATAAATTTTTGTTTTATGAATTTATTGAGTTTATTATACGTTGATATTGACCTGTCATTATAAAACAAGTTCAATGTTTTTGTAATTGTTGCAATATAGTGACTAATATGATTTAATAAACTACGCGTGTTATTTACTCAAGCCTGATTCATGAACAGATATAAGGGGTTTTTTGTTCGAATTATAAATGCCATTAACACATCAGTCAACTACCAATTTTAAACATTATTTTATGTATTCAAAAAGTAATATAGTGGTTCCATAATGTAAATTTTCCATGTTTCCTTAAATATCATTGAAAAGATAGTTGCATTAAAATCGAGTTTTTACTTAACCGACTGTTTTTCTTAAATGTACTTCACTGAATATCTTGTTTTGAAGTACATAATATTTTTGGCCTTTTTTATATTTTTATTTTTTGGTCTATTGTTTTGTTTTTTTCGTTGTTATGGTTAAATAATATTGCAATTGACAAAACTACTTTTATACTAGATAGCATTTATTATTTTTTTAATTAGATGTGTGAATACATATACAGTTATTTTAACATCCCAGTCATTCCCATTTAAAGGAATAAATACAGTTCAAAAGGGGAAGATAATACTAGAAAAATTTCGAAGAATTTAATTTTCATCAAAACAGTAATTCTCAGAGAACGAATACATCAGCGTTTTTCCTAACTAATTAGTTATTCAATTACCATAATTATTAAATACTGAAATATTTGATTAAAAGTATTACAAACCGTTTGCTAAATAAGTTATTTAATTAGTTTTCCGTTTACTGTTCTTGTTGGTTTTGAGATTTTAATCTTCGTTGAGAATGACAATGTCTTCAGGACATTTCAACAAAAGATAAGAATTGTGGCAAGATAAATGTTTAAGTTTTTCTTTTGTAATTGTAAATATTAAAATATCTTTTTTATGTTCCAAAATAGCTAGGAGCAAATGTGTTTATTTTTCTCGGCAAGTAAATATTTGTCTATTTTCTAAGCTTGTTTAGTCTAACTTCTAATATAAATTTTTTTTATTAATTTTTGAAATAATTTTTTATTTAAAATTTCTCTCTTGAATAGCTATAAAAATGAAGATAATAAATTTTATTTTTAAGATTCTATTAAAAATATTCTTTTACCTTTTTAACAAAGATCAAATTATTAATTTGAAACTAATATTTATTTACTATTATTTTATTTATTTAATTGTAAATTAAGTATTTTATTACTTTTTAATAATAAACTATTTTATTATTTTTAAAATAGATAAAATTTATGATAATGATAATTAAGTTTTTTATTTTCAATTACATATTTTGAAAATATACTACTATATATACATTTATACAAGTTTCATGTATATAGTTATTTTTAACTTGTTAGCAAGTTACAGTTAAAGTGTTTAATATTTTAATGCAAAATTTTAATTTAATCAATCAAAACTCTTTTCAGAAGTAATTTTTCGCTATTTTACAAATATATTACAGATTTAATATTGTGGTTAATAAACAGAACTGTTATTTTTAAGAAATTTTATGTTAAAATGATACGTTTCTACATTTTACAATGTTCGTAAGTTTTAAAAGAGTATGTATTTACCTGGAAGCCAATAATAATATTTGTCGCTTATAACTCTCAGAAATATACATTATTCTTAAATCATTCAGGTTATATTTTTTAAATATTAAAATTTTATAGAAATAATATATGATGATAAATAAGATATGAATTTTAATTACATTCATCTAACATAGATATCCTAATTTTAAAATATACAGATATAACTTATAACTTGTTAATAATTTTAAGTTTTTAACATATAATAATAGCTTCTATTTTAATCAATAAAAAATGTTTTATAAATATATTTTTGCATAATTTAGATATATGATATAATAAATGAAACATATAATATAAAATTCTTATTACTGAGAAACTTAGTATTGTTAAACATGCTTTTCAGGCATATTTTCCGCTGTTTAAATATTATGTGATAAAAAATAACAACTCTTATAATTTCGAGGGATATATTATATTTTTTTTACGTTATTAAAATTTTAAGTAAAAATTTAAATTTTTACACTAAATTTAATATGTTTAATAAAAATATAAAATATTTGTCAAAATAATAGTTTTATAAAATTAAGTATTTCAAAATGTCTCATCAAAAAAAAATTAAGGAGTTCTCTTTTATTAGAAATATACATGAATTATGTAAAGCTTTTTATTGATATCAAGAAAGGACCATAATTACAAAGACATAGCTAAACATTTATATTACAGTATTGCAGTTGCACTACTATACAACAAACAAGTAATATAAAAACTTAAAGTTAATTCATACTTTTTTTTTTTTTTTTTCGCTATAATACAGAAAGTCCTTTATAAATAATTTTCATTCATTTTTTTAAATTTATCTGGCGCCTTTTATTGGGTAGATATATGCAATTTAAATCTAAAAAAAAAATTGAAATTAATTAATTAAATTTAATTACTGAATTAATATTTGAAAAACGTATTAACATCCCGGTGAAAGTCATTCAATACAAGTTCAAAAAAAAATGTTTTTGAACTTGAGGGATGTATAAAAAGTATTTTATGAACTACTGAAAACTTGAACAAGATATATATAGGGAGAGTGTGAGCTAATAGAAGGAATTGAAATAAAAAATAGAGAAAAGCGTTAAAACTGCAGATGAAAATAAAGTTAAATATATTTAAAAATTTAAAGGCTAAAAATTTTAAATACATGCAGGTCCTCTACAACAGGAGGAATGGTTAAATCGTGTAATAGATTCATCTAGGAATGCAAAATCTTTGAATTTAAAATTCTATGTCTTTTTCTACTCATTAAAAACTAGATTTTAATAAAATGAATTTAATAATTTGTATATATATATATATATATATATATATATATATATTTTTAAAAAAAAACTCTAATCACACAACACAGAAAAATATTATTTAGATTGATGCTTGGAGAAGACATAATAATGACAAATAATTATATTTTGTAAATCACAGTTTTGATTCATAAACACTTGTGTAAAATATCATTAATATGTGATTAATTATATTATGTTATAGTCCTATTAACATGATATAATACTATAATTTTATTTCATTTCCATACTAATAACACAATTTCTAATAATTAATAATTTGATATAAAAAATATTTCTTTCTAATTCTAAATCTTTGCAAATAAAAGAAAACATCCTTATACTATCAGCTGGAGTCGAAGTTAGCTTGAAATTTTTATTACATTGTTTAATTCAAAATTTCTTAATGCATTTCCAACTCCTTTTATTTGCAATGTATTAGTTTTCAGTAATATAAAATGCATTCGATATATATGTACTATAATAAAAAATAAAATCAAAATTTTATCTACCAAAACATGTTACTTTGAAAATATTGAATTTTTCCCTATATTTACTCGTGCTTTAAGCCGATAAGCCGCTATGTATGTAATTACTTCATGTTCAAAAGGACAAAGCATCATGCTCGCGAAAATCAATAGGGTCCATCTGCTGTGAAATTACCCGTGTTTACCAGATTATTCAATGACCTGAAGCATGTCCTTTTTCACTTCTTTTTGTAATTATGAATTTTAATGAAGAAAAGTAAACATGTTTAAAAGATTAGCAGAAAGTATTAAATATATAATTCTCTTCTCAATATGAATTCAATTCTTTTGAGACTCCTTCTTTAAAGAAAAGAATGTAGATCAATAAATATTCTAAATTACAAATTTATGCTAATGAAATTTTCGATGCTGTCAATCAGAAGTCAAACTTCTTTTATTCTTATGAAGTCTTTATTTCTAACATACTTAGACCTTGCTTGATGCAGCAGCTTTTAAAGTGAGTTGATACCTTAAGATTCTTCTTTCTTACTTATTTAATAACTCTGTTGGCGTTTATGTAGTTATTCCGGCCTTAGCAGGTCTATAGAAATTTTAATGCACAGAACGATGGGCTATATAAGTATTATATATATATACTTATACAGAGAGAGAGAGAGAGAGTGATACACATACACATGTGTATGTGTATCTATTTAAATGGGGCTTGACTTGGTGACAATGTAAAACGCTTATAGACAAATATTATTTAGAACAGGGGCATGAATTGCCGAGGTGGATAGCGCTCTGGCACCGGTGCCACAGGTTTCGGTTCGAGTCCCGGTGGTGCCATGGATATTGTAGTGATTTTTGGAATCACTTTAAAACCGTAGGACCGGTCTAATATGAGTGAGAGTAGAGTTTTTTGCGGGGGGTACTGTTACTCGCGTCCGTAGCTTATCTTCAAGCTACACGCACCTCCTGGTAGTGCTATGAGTAACGTCCGGTGCTGCGTTTGCCTTAAGACATCAAAGACAATTGTTAAGTGTTTTGGCAGCTGCATTAGAAAATAAAAATTATTTAGGAACTCTGTGTTTAGATTAATTTGTGCTTTATTATGTTCGTTGTCCACTCCCTTTTTAACGTTTTCAATAGTCTAAGGATCTTTCATTAGGAGGCATATATGTATACATGTATGTATAATGTATTGAGTAATTTTTGTATATATATGTATATGAATCTGAAATGACGGAGGAGGTTTTCAATAGGTATAAAACATATATGAAATGAAAGAAATAAAAATGACAGACATTTTATATAATTTTTATTTTCTAAAGTTACATATTCTCACCTTGAAACCAGAAAGAATTATCTTTCTTTTTTATTTACAGGTGGAAGCAAAATTCTGTCAAGTCGCTTTATAAATGTAAATTGTTTCGTGCAGAATTTCAGTTTTTACTAAAAAAAATTTACTGCAAAATATAAATTTCTGGAGATGCACCGAAGTGATTTAGTAATGCATTTTTCATAGTTTTCGAGATCAAGTATATTTATGTAGATATAACAAAACAAAATTATTTATTTTTGTTATATTTGACTAAAAATTATTTGTTATAAAAACAAAATTGTTGTTAATTTCCCTTTTGTTATAGCAATATAACAATAAGGTAAATTATTTAAATGAAAATAAGTTTAATTAAAATTTTTAAATAATACTTTTTATTTCTGTAAATAAAAAATTAATTATTATTTAATTTAAATTTCTCTGCTATTGTAATTTCATCGACACCTTCAGTAAATAAATAAGGTAAAGATGAAAAAAATGTTTTATTTATGATGAGAAGATTAACGCTCTGTTAGGGTTATAGTTTTTTTTTTGTTAAATAATTTTATTCAAAAATAAATTTTAAAAATTAAATTTCGGGAATATTTTCTTAAGATTTAATAATAAAATATATTGCTTTGTTCATTGCATTTTACTTATTTTTCAAAACATTTCTTTTTCAAAAAGGAAAATTGAAATTAATGTAGAGAATTTTTATCTTGAAAGGATAAAAACTGAATGAAGATAAAATAAATTTCGTCATGCTGTAGCTTTAGTTTTTACTTTATTGAATTTTTTTATTCAATTATATTTCCCTTTTCAATCTTGAATACTGAACTTTGAACCTTTAATAATTTAGAAGAATATAGCACTTTAAGTTTATTTTTATACTAATTTATATTTATTTTTTTATGGTATATTTAACCTTTATCATTTCCTCCCCCTGTTATCGCTTAAGTAAGATCAATTTTTGCATTTCCTTTTTCTGAATTCTTTATTTAACTGTTTTCATTCCATTTTTACCTTCGTTGCAGATTAAAATCAACCCTGTGTCAATTTGATAAAATTACAGTTAGTATTTTATGTATGAGAAAGTAGATTATTTTATTTGTGATCTATTTTTGTTATGTGATGTTTGCTTAATATGTGTTAATCATCTCTTAATAGTTCTGAATAGTCTTAATGTATAACATTGTTTTGTATCCGTGTATTTTTTTACATAATTTTAAAATAAAAACCCGGATGTATCTGTAGATTGGAAGGTCTTACTTTGACTCAGAGGAGGAAAGTTGCCTTTTTTCTCTACATATTTTATAGACCACTTGAGTTTCTAGATGCTTTATAGACCCTTCATTCAAAATTGTGGGTGGCAAATGATGACAGAAGGCTATTTTGGTGATGCCCTTTAGATAACTTTATTCTGATATACATTTGTCTTTCTAGAAAATAAATATTCAGATCAAATTTCATGGTATTAAAAAAAAACAACGTTATGAAAATATTGCACTTGAGAATTGATGTAGAAAACATGCTATAAAACGGAACTACAATCTAAATATGAATTATATAATTCCAATTATATGAGAACTATAATCTAATTATATGAGAACTATAATCTAATTATATGAGAAATATAATCTAATATGGAACTATAGTTCAATTATATATATGTGTTTCTATAAAAATAAGAATTTGAAAAAAAAAAAAATTAAAATATGCAAAGGAAAATATTTTGAAAAATAAAAGTGGTTTTATAATTAACATATAAAATGAATGATATCTTCATTTTTAAAGGTAACAAAATCAAAATATCTCTATTTATTCTATTTACATTAAGTTCATTTATATAAAGCATATTGTTAAGATGCAAACAAATTTTATAAAACTCTATTTCCAATTTAAAAATGTAATTTTACCCTCAAATAATGAACATTCTAATGTTACTTTATCTCAAAATTATTTTCTCGCCACATTATCCATTATTAATTGGTGTGTTTTGTTTTCAAATTCACTTGGTCAATAAATCTTTTAATTTTCCTATTTATTTTATAATACGTTCTCTAGGGCAGAGGTGAAGTAGTATTTTTCAAAACGTACTTATAGGAGCATCGATTACATTGGCCTATCATTAAAAAAAACATTCTTGAAATCTTATTTTTTTAAAATTCAGCGCCTCGTCTCAATCACATTTATTCTTTCAAAAGCTGTTAGTGCAGCTCAAGCCCCAAGTTTGAATTGAATCCTTCACATTTAAACAATATACTTTCAAAAGGGAGGGATGGGGTTTGTTTATGTTTTCGAATGTCTGCAACTTGACCCTGAAGCTCTTACCTCAAAAAAACATCCAGGAAGATTTTTATCAATAATCAAACCGTTGCATATCTGAGCCGATTTTTAGCTTTTTAACTTTCTGTTGTTTTAAAAATGTTTCTTTTACAGTCCAAGCTTTTATCTTTACTTGATTACCTTTTGTGATACGCGTTGCTTTATGATATGCAAAAAATGCTGGCTATCGATATTGACTAAATCAAATTTCTGTTTCATGGCCTAGTTTGAATTCTTGATGGATCCTGTATCTTCCGTTCTTGCCATATACAAAAATTTTTTGAGCATCATGACGTTTATTACATCACTAAGCAACCTTGTTCACCCCCCTAAATTCTCAAAAATTGTTTCTAAATTTTATAAAGCCTTCAGTATATACTTTTCCCTTCCAAATCTTCAGTTTCACATCACTTTTATATTCTTGTTTTAATCTTTTTTAAACCTCTTAAATTTACGCAAATTATAGTTTTTTACTCTACTTTCCGGAATTTAAGCCGTGGAGAATTTTTGTAGTCCCTATTACCACATAGGTAATTCGTAAATTTTGTCTTCCGGTAATTGCTGCCACAATTTAGGAAGACGCTACCACATAGAATAAAATCTGGAAATTTCCTATCTTTTCTCGTGTTACCCTTCCTCTAGTTCAACATAAGGAAATTTATAACGATAACCTGACAGTTGTCTACGCTAATCACGGTAATCACAGAGACTTCAAATTGACTTCACTTGTCAGAAGTTAGTTTCTAGTTTCTGTTCCCCAACGAGCTATCTGCCAGGCCTCCTCTTGTCAAGAAATTTGTTTGTAAATAAGGGTAGATTAATAACTTCATTTCTCAAACAATAAATCAATCTCTCATTTTAAAGTTCAATCAACCGCAATTCTTTTTAATCAATTTCAACTCACTTTTCAATTAATAAATCATTCGAAATTCATTTTTCACGTTATAAATAACTTACAACTATTCCGACAATAAATCAATCCACCCCATTTCTTCAAATAATAAATAAACACGCATTTTTTAAAAACAGAATTGAAAACAAATTATTAGTTTAATTATCCTGAAAACATACTGAATTGAAAGATGACGGGGTTATTGTTAACTGTTTATTTGAGACTTAAAACCATTGCTAAATTATTTATTTCAACCCCTTGAAGAACCGTAACGACGCGGAATGCAACATTGTGTTACCTCTACAAAGAAAATTTTGGTATTTCTTCGCAAAATCACATTCATGAATTTTTGATGCATCACGTACGTCACTGACCCATTATCTCTACTCAACTTCATTGTGGGAACTCCATTTACCTTTCAATTTCCAAAATTGTCTTTCAAATTCTTGATATTTCTTTCTAAATTCTAAACATCTCCTCCCAAATTGCTTTGTGAAGTTTTCAAAGCTCATTATCATTTTCCTTTGCTTTTAATCGTTTTCTTTAAGTGTCAAAAGTGGTTATATTTACTTAATTTCCTCAGATTCTAAGATGTGAAAATACGACTGAATTCGAAAGACAGCTAATATGCAAAGTCAATTTCTACTTTTAAGTTTTGAGCTCGAAAATCATCCATTTACGAAGCCTCATCTCGCGCCATCTATTGTTAATGCAACTTAAACTAAAATAACAAAAATCAACTAAATTAATTAAATGAATTAATATTAAAAACTTCAAACCAGTGTCATCCACCAAAAGTTAAAAATGTATAGAACTTGAGGGATGAACAAAAGCATAAGAACCATCCGTGCACTTCCGAACGAAGATGATACAAGGTGAAGAGCGCAAACCAATAGCTTAACTTCAGGCAAACAGACATTGTGTCTGTAGTGGTTGAACAAAACATTTTATTCTTCACAATTAAAATATCTGTAGAAATAATTTTTACTCACTCTAATTTTTTAGTTTAATGGCTAAATACCTTTCAGCTTTTAACTATATAGACAGACATGCTGCATTAATGATTTCCTTGCATTATTATTTTATTTATTAAAAATTTTGCTTAATTCCTACTTTTTTTTTCAATTATTTTGCAGAAAGTCCTTTTTAAAAACAAAGTCGGGAAAATTCTCTCCCTCCTACCTCCATCCCACACTTCTACTGGTGGTGATATACATGCAACTTAAATCTTAAAAAAACTAAAATTAATTAACAAAATTTAATTAATGAATTAATATTTAAAAACGTATTAAATATCCAGTGTCATCCACTGTATAAGTTCAACGCACAGAACCTTCAAGCGTGGTCGTGAATAAAAAGTATTTTATGAACGATTGGAATAAACACGCATACAGTATGAGTGTGAGCTAATAGAAGGAATTGAAAAGTATTTTATTAACGATTGAAAAGTTGACCGTTGAGAGAGTTCAAGAACAAGTTGAGAGAGTTCAAGAACAAGAGAGGAAATGATATAGAGAGAGGAACTAATAGTAGGAATTTAAAAAGGAGTATAGTTTCAATTGCACTTCTCAAAACCGTTACTAACTATTTACTTTTCAACCCATGAAGGAACTGGGCAACGATGCGAATGCACATTGTGCTACTTCCGATTTGAAGAAAAGTTTATTTTATGGTGTGTTGTGAGTTAACATCTAAACATAGCATCTCTACTACTGTCTCGAGTAAAGACGATATTTAGGATCAGAGTTGTGCTGTCCCTGGGAAAAAGAAACTGTGGGGAGTTTTCATATTGGTTCACTGCCTTAACGTCTTGGACAGAAGGAAAAAAATAAATTTACAAAAGAAAACAGCCAAAAAAAAAAACTTGAAGTGAATTCAAATAGGAATGAGGAAAACCTCATCGAATCAAAATAAATAAATGTTCGAAAAAGATAATATAAAATTAATTTATCTTTTTATTCTCAACCGACATTGTGTAGAATCTTTTTTATAAAGTTACAGGTACCTATGAGCCACCCAACCGTTATCGGAGATTTTCAGCAAATTTGCGAAGAAGTCATTAGTTTTTAATCTCAGTGCTTGATATCAGTGCCTCGAGCTCTCATCCGACACAGCCTAAGTTGGGTAGTAATCCCCAGGCCTACCAAGCATCGAAGCTTCCCTTTTCTCTTTTTGATCATTTTGTGTTTTTCAGATTAGATTGAAAATTTTTCAAAAAAAATACTAAAAGAAAAAATGTTTTTTATATTTTTTGACATTTACTGCAAAATTAACTTCACATCACAGTGAAAATTTAGATAAAAAATTGAAAGTTCCGATTTTAGAAGCTCCCCACCTTTATAAATTTTTAACATTTTATTTATTCATGATGCTATATTTTCATTTATTATTATTTTTTGTTTTTGAGCTTTATAAAACTTTTTAATATATTTCTTTGCCGATATCTCAAACAGGAAGGGTTTTGTTATTATATTTTACTACTTAATTTTGGGAATTTGAAACTTAGAAAGTCAATAATGCACTGATATAAAGAATATAAAAGCTCTTAACATTTGTAAACTTCTTTTATATGATTTTCAAGTACTCTTCAACATTCTTTAACACGCTATTCTTCTTTTTCTATTTTCTTTAACAACTTCCTCTATGTTTTTTTTATTTCTGAATGCTTTAATAATTTTTTACGTCAAAAAAAAAAATCTTAACACATATAGAGATTTTATTAAAAAATACTTTTGTTAATATGTCTTATTTTTCTTCTAGTGGGATTGGGAGGATTGTCAGAAATAAAATAATTAGTTGGATTAAAAAAATAAAGATTCTGAATTCTGATCATAGCAAAAATATTCAATTTTATTCTTATGAAAATTAAAAAGAAAACAGCTTCACACATGCCTACTGTTTTTCCTAATTTTCATTTCTTAAAGCAGAAAATTAAACGATAATTCTATAGCTACAATCCGTGTCAATAGCCAGTTTCATTTCTTAAAATTTAAAAACCCTATACTAGCTGAAAAAAAGGTTGCGTGAATGAAAGTAAACTTAGTGATCGTCGATGAGAACCAACCCCAACAATTGGATAAAAATATACATCAAAAACATATGAATGCAAGAGAATTCCAAATTTCTATAAGTATTTCCTAGTCGACTGATTTCAATCAACCAAGTACAATAAAGCAAATAATAATAAGACAATAATCTGTGTTCAGTGTGAAACATAACAGAATAGTAACAAAAATACCAGTTTAAAATATATCAGCCTACATTATTAATTTTATGATCTCTATAG
>BPLR01009337.1:0-18778 GCA_021605095.1 Caerostris extrusa | reverse complement strand
AAATCTATTCCTAACCCCTTGTGTTGGTTTATTGCATTGGAATAGATTAAGCTTCATTTACGTTGAAAGAAAAGGAGTGAGATGAAAGTTTCCAGAGAGTATTTTTAACCTATACTTTTCATTCGTCCTTTGCCGGATCATGAAATAAAAAACATGGAGCAGCATTTGTCAGCTTAATAGAGTTGCGGAGGTCTGATAAAATCGAAGATTGGCGCCATGATTCAGAGGACCACGCGAAAATCACAGCTTAGATTTGTCCTCAGAGATTGTCCCATAACGAAATTAATAGAATCAAAATGGTGAGAGGGTCCATTTTGGCTTGTAAATCTGAACTGTTTGCCCTAAATCTAACCCTGAAGAAAATTAAATAACTGTAAAAAATAATTATTATAAAACACTCATTGAACTGTATTGCAATACATCCATGGATTACAGTCTATTTTCTAATATAAAAATATTAAGAATGTTAACGATAAATGGGCTTAATTGCAATTAAGGCAAATCAATAAAAAAGAAAGAAGTATGGGAATTAAAGTTATCTGAACAATCGGCAAAAAGCAGAAAAATTCTTATAAAATTAGTCCATCAAGACGCATTTAATTTAGGAGAACACTCTAAAACATTAAAATATTATGTATGTTTTTACAGATGAGACGGCATACATTACAAATCAAGACAAAGAGCTAATACCATCAAGCTAGACGAGATGAAAAGGTTTTTATTTATCAATACTTTCCAAACAACCACATGATGGTTTACGTGTATTGAAGTCAAAGCTAAAGAAAAATTATTATGGATACTCAAAGGAAAAAAATGCAACAATAAAATATTCTCGAGCTGCCATCCCGATATAACACGAACTCGGACATGAGAAAGAGAATGCCCTCCTGTTACTACCAGAAGAAATAAAAATGAGGAATTCTTTTAATGTTTAATGTATTGGTAGTGGATTTAGCTGTACCACTAATTGTAAAGATCAGAAGGAAATATAGATTATTTTGTTTTCTTGTGCCGCATACTGGGGCTATATATACTTAGAACTGATTATGTCTTTTCAACTTAAAGTTTATTGCTTCATGGGTTTATTGCCAGAAGAAGAGGACTGGCAAAGATAATTCCAGTGACAACGGCATGCAATTTCATATGAGCCAATAATCTTTTCAAATCTATTTAACTTGACTGGAAAGCAGTTGAAGTTGAAGCTTCATTTGAAAATTGAATTGCATTTTAATTCCCCTTTTGCTCCGCGGTGGGAAGGATTTTTTGGGGGAAAGGGCGATTAAAACGATTTAAACTTCTACGTTGATTTTAGGTTAGTCATCTTTGAATTATGAAGAACTAAATGAGTGTACTGTGAAACAGTAGAAATTTCAAGCCGCTTACGTATGATATGGAGGATTCAAACGATCTTATTCCATTGACACCATCGATGATTTTTTGAGTCAAAATATGAAATCAGGTGCTCGATTTGATCATTTAAATCAAATGAACTTCAATAAAAGATTACGACTTTTTAACATTTGAAATATCCTTCGAAGAAGATATTCAAATGAGAATATCTTAGTCAACTGGTGCAAATCCATCAAAAGTCGAAAGACAACACAGTAAGGAAAGTTGATGTCGTTCTCATCAAAAAAAGACTGTCTGAAAATGTGACTAATCGGATAATATATGTTTATCTCTGGAAAGACTACAACGTTCGAGAGCTTTATGCCAAAACAGTTTCTGGAGAAATAGTTCTACCTATTCAAAAGAATTTTCCCACTTTAAATGTCTTCGCCAGTAAAATCCATAGCGGATGATCAGGCAGTCTCAAATCTAAATAACTTGTTCTTGTTTTACACCTACAAAGGAAGTAGTAACAAAGAGAGTGAAGGACTAATTTCTGTTAACCTATACCTATGTAGTTTTCATTAATTGTATTCTTTATTAATCAAAAGATGGGATGTTATGTGTCACGCTGGAATAAATTTTCTTTCTTCTCTAGAAAAATGAAATATAAAAATGTAATATATGATTGACATCTATTAATGAAAGTAATTTTGTTTTGAAGAAAGCTGAAGGCATAGTTCTTTCAAACCTGAATGGTAAACTCTCTTTTCCAGTTTTTTTTCTTAAAAAATAAATCCTATTTAAGAGCACCATACTCTGGCAAGATAATAGATCGACTACTTGTACCATATACAATTTGAGAACATATACTTGATGCTGCATTGTAGTTCACCGACCACTTGAAACTTGTGAGCGGAAACATCATCGAATGAAGGATAAGAAAAGTAAATCTATATTGCTCGTATATATTTTTTTTATAATTTCGGGGTCTGTTAGTTTCATTTGGTGAACAGCATTCTTCCTTGCAAGGTGTATTCGCGTTATTGTAAATATTTATCAGAGCAAATAGAAATTGTGTAATTCATGTTTAATTTCTTTTATTTAAAAGAACATTTTAAGTTTCATGGGAAATTTATGTTAAAATAAAATTTTAAATACACAAATTTTAAAACATAAGAATGAGTCCTTATAGATAACTAAAAAAAAAAAAAATGACGTTACTATAGATTCAAAAAATTTTTTTCAAAACAATAGATACAATTTTTTTTTTGTCATTGATTAAAGCTGTTCAGTCACTGATTCTCTGGATCAAGAGCATGAAGGAGTACTCAGTGTTCATTGATGATAAACGTTAGCCGCTTCTTTCTCGACATTATTTTGACCATTGGTTTAAAATTCCCGTTCCGTGTAAATGCTGGTATATAAATAAAATTGTTCATTCTTATTGATTAAAAATATTAGCATAAACACGTTTATTTACTTTGAAATAAATATGATTTGTTTTTTACATTATTACTTTGTGTATTACGAAATAAGCAGATTTAATATGTATGGGACTTAATAAATTATTATGTATTTCGAAGAAACTGTCTTTTTCTTTATGACAAATATTAATTTACCATGATTGTGAAAATTTAAGATATATTAATTTTTCTTAGTTAAATATTTAAGATAAGTTAATGTCTTATCTAATATTCCTTATAAGCACTTTCATAATTCACGCATTTTCCATTTTACAGCAAATTTCCATTTTATGACATTTAAAAATAAGTTGCCTATTTCATATAATTATATATTAACATTAAAATTTGTTAACTTCAGAAATAACGAAGTCCAAATATGTCATTAGTATAACCATCGATATGTTTAAAACTAAGAGTAACATATTAATTTGGATACCTTTTCGAATCTATTTTTGTAAGTTCAAAGTTCATTTTTTGCTTTTCTAAAGTAAAGATTCGAATTGTTTATATATTACTCCATCTATGAACAAGACAGAAAATGTAATACTGTCAAATCTTTAGAATTTTCCGCACATTAAATTTTTAATATATAAATGTACTATCATTATTGTAATATTTTTAAACGTATCGTCATTAAGAAAAGCCTCAGAAATAAGATTCATCTCCGAGCTTCACATCAAATTTAATTAGGATCATCGAAAAGATTCCCACAATCACTCACAAACCATTCTGTGGTACTCAATAGCTAGTGATTAATAAATGAAGCTTCTATTAATCTTCTTTTATTAATAATTTTCTTCTTCTAATTAAATACGGATTTATAATCATGCACTTTTCTTCCGCTCTAATAAAGTGAAAATGGCTTACCAATACCGTAAAGAGTTTGAACACCATGGACGTTGAACAGAAACGTTTTTAAACATGTGACCACGAGTGCCGAGAATGACTGTTACTATAAATAACAATGAAAGTACAATTTATATTTTTCAGTACTTTGTGAAATATTTAGTTTTAAAAAATTGTAAATTCCCTACGAAGTATACATAATAGAAAAGAATTTCTTGTATTCTTCTTAAGCAAAGCCTACATTAACATTCGTCAGTCACGTAAGTATGAAGTGTATGAAGTATGTAAGTATGAAGTATATTTCGTGAAAGACACCCAAGCAACTACACTCATGTTTGGTAAAATGGAACATTATAAAGAAGTTGTGAGAATAAAATGATACTACTAGAAATGGAAAGAAGGTATGATAAGCCAATTAGTAGAATTTAGATGTAAAATCGCATTTTTAAATTAAGTAACACCATTTCAAAAATATTGTGGGTGTATAAATAAGATTGTAGAGCAAGGTTGAATTTAACGTGTATTTGCCTGTGAGCAATATTAACATTCGTAAATCACTGTCACGGATCAGCATTTTTAACATTCTTTATACTTCGCTTGTCGTGTTTTAGACCAAGCATCATAGTTTGAAATCCCAAGGCATTACCTATTAGTTCCCTTCAACTTTAAAAATGCATACTTTTACAATGGTTTCGAAATATGTACTAGATATTACTCTTCGGTAGATATTCTGTATATATCGCTGTACTGATTCGGAACCCTCAGAAAAGAATTGTAATTTCGTCAATAACAATTTGTTCCAATTTAATACATTTTTGCATCCGATCAAGCCACTCGTTAATTATAAACTTTTAAATAAATTCAAATTCCTTTTAAAATCCCTATTCTGAGTTTCATTTCTAACATTTAATAAAGTTGTGATGCTTTTATGACTTCGCTTAAAAGCTCGATGCTACACTGCACCTTTCCAACCACCTAAGTCCACAATATGAAAAATATATTATTGTAAACAATCTGTAACAATAGTAGCTTTAAATCTATCTTGTAGGTTTTTTTTTTCTGCAACATGAACTTTTAAATAAAAAATTTCAAAAAAAAAAAATCATAAAACTGTTTTAGAAATCGGTTTTATCAGTAATTCTCATAGCTTGTTTAATAAGGCAGCTTCACCAGAGGATGAATAACTTTCCAAATTAATAACTATTTTATTAAATAAAATTAATGTACATTCGCTTCTAAAATTTTTTTCGTATCAGGAAACCAATTTTTAAGTGTATTATTCTCTGACGGAGGAACTGTCTCAGTTGCATATACTATAAATTTATTAAATTAAAAAAATTCATCATATATTCATGATGTTGAACTGCAGTTCCCTAACCACTTGTCCAAGTTCTTCGGGAAAACACCATTTAATCTAACATAACAAAAATAAATCTACATATTTTTCTTAAATATTTTTTCCCTTTTTCAGTTTGAATACAAATTTTTCATCATAGCACATTGTCTCTTGATAATGCCCCAATTATTAGTGTTATACGAAATTTGAATACAGACCATAGCCTTTAAGCAGAAACATTTTAAATCACTTCACCATGAAGGACGTGAGTGAAGGTTACTTTAATTGTTGACATTGAAAATCCACTTTTATAATTTATGCTATACTTTGTGACAGATTCACTATTACAAAATGGTGACTAATGCATTACTTAACAAAATAGAAAGGAAAAAATGCATTTCTAAATCTGGTTAAAATTATCTGCTCTTGATTACAACAAGACCAGATAACTTTCAGAATTTAATCAGAATTTTTTTACCGCTTATCAGAATTTATCATTTTATCACTTATTGTAATCAGAATTTTTTACCACTTATCAGAAGATGCTTAATTAGTGATCCCCATAACAATAATATGAATTTAATCCTTTACCAGTTGTTTCCAAGAAAAAGACACAAATTTGTACGGTACTAGTTTTTAACACACACGACCGTAATTTAACGGCACTTTATTTACCACTTGACCACGAAGTGATATTTAATGCCTGAGAAAATGAAAATAAATCTTTATCCGCTGTATATTTGAGTGTCATTTGAAAACTAGTTGTACGAAACCTTATTAATAATAAGAACAATATAATTTTATACCATGATTTTTAAACATAATTTTCACCAAAACTCTGGGAAGAACATCTTCAAGACTGAAATATAAAAGAATAGGGTGATTATATTTACTTAAAGACTTAAAGAAATTCACCTACAAAAGTAAGTAGATCGCATAAACTGGGAAATAGGGTGCAAAATTTAATTTATTGAAAGATTGGTATTAAGATAAATTTCTGCTTAGCCAAGAGTTAGAAAATCAAACATATATCCTTGTTTGGGTCTATTTGATGTGAAACACCATCTTTTTTAATAAACAACAGATGATTGATCAGTGTGCAACAGTGTTCATTCCTCAATAAGTATTTTTTTCTGTTGCACGACTTTCCCCGGTACATATGGTCTAGCTGGAATGCTAATTCAATCAATTCAAATTTATGAAATTTTATAACATTTGAGATTTATCTAAGGAACGCAGAATCTGATCAATGTTAAGCAAAATTGGTCTCTTTTCGCATGTGAATTAAATATCAGACGTCATTTGATGATTTGTTTTTGGATAATTACCATTAACATTTCCGTATTGTACCTATTTGTTTCGAAGTAAATGAAATTTCCCAGCCATAAGTACCAAATACTTAAAAACAGCATCTATTGTTCGAGAGTATTTTTGTGAATATATAATCTCTCAGAAATACCAAAACATCTCAAACATTTCAGTACTTAACGTCCATTTCAGTCACACAATTTATGACTAACGTTGCTTGCTGAGAAATGCCAGCCGTTTTTCACTGGTAGAATTAAATACTTGGAATTCATATGAATTCTTTCTTCTTGGATTATTACAGCAAAAATTTATCTCAGCTGTATCTATTTGGTTCCCAAAACGAGAAACGACATTATGGTCAATGCAAAAGTCTTTAACTATACTCGACACACTATAATGCACAGCAGATTTATCATTTATTGGTCTACAGCCGGTCTTTACAGTTTATCGGAGTACTTTGTGCTCAGGGGGCCTTAAACTCCTATCTGATCAAAATGAGTACATGGCGATAAGTAGGAGAAACAGGGTTATCAAAAACAAGAAATAAGTAGTTAAGGAAAATGTCCCCAATTAAAAATTTTTAAGAAGAAATGAATAATGTAAAACAGTAAAATAACACCATAAAAAGAGATTCCACAGGAGAATAGGGTAACCGCTGTTAGAAATGATGACGAAAGGACGAGTTCGTCTAGAAACTTTTGTAAATTGCAAAGGACCGCCCTGGAACGTTTAGCATTTTCCGGCAGAGAAAATCGTATCTCTTACATGTGAAATCGTCTAGTGCCTTATAAGTACAACGCTTTCGAATTTGCAGCGAACGTCTTCAATACAGCCTTTCTCACTAACTTTGTTTATGGTCACATGGTGAATCTCCCAAGACCTGTGCTATCTGGCTTCTTCTATTTACATACAAATCATCTTTCGATCGAACAATGTATTTATTCATTATGCTAATAGCTACAAGTATCCTACTCGAATTTCATGGCTATCTACTTCACAATTACGTCCGTTATTAAACATGTCCACTATTGTATACAGAGTGTTAACTTGTTAATTTTTCAAATTTCAAGAATTTTTCATAATCGTAGCTAATTCTTCTACATAATTTATGATTTCACCAAAATTTCTTTATAAGCATTCTTATAATTAAAAGCTTTCATTTTCTGCAAAATTTTGCTTATAATTAAATGATAGAAATAAGCAATATTTTATTTAACGTACTTAAATACAATAATAATTATAATTTTATAACATTAGAAATACCATTTTCTAGTATTCACATCTTTGCATCATTTAAACTAATTCCTTAAATTAAAATTTCATTTTCCAGGAATATTTTCAAACATTTTTTGTGTGTATTAGTGAATGATAACATTTTTAAATGCCAAAATGTTCACTAAACATAACGAAATGTAGATAATCGAAATGTCGAAAACAGGCTATCGAAAATGGCATTTTAATGTCGATAATCAAAGCAACCTTCAATCCCATCCTGCATGGTAAAAGAGGTTAAAAACGTTTCCGTTTAAAGTAAATGGACGCTGTTCAGAATACGCATTATACTATTAATTAACGATTTATTGGAATATAGGGAAATGACATGGTGGTAGATTTCTGTTCTCGCAGAAAAAAAGGACAAGTAAATATGAAAAGAAAATATATTAAGCTTCAAAGAACTGCTTATGATTAAGTATCACTAAAATGAGGATCCTCAAGTCAAGAGATACTGAGGTTCGATGATAAAACTGATTTCTGAAACAATTCTTGATGACATTCTATTTTTAATATATATATATATATATATAATGTTGATACATTTGTATATTTCAAAATTTAGTGTTTTTTATTGCATTTTAAAAATCATATTATGTTGAAATGTAAAGAACATTCTAAAGATTTTATTAGTATTGCATTAACTGTCTTGTTCACAGAAAAAGCAAAGTATAAGAAATTGAAACTTTTTCTGTGGATTATTCTTGATCAGAAAAATTTTAATTTGGTAAAGGTCATCTGAATTTTGGTTATTGCTGATTAACTTAGCTCATACTAAAAATAAAAATTTTGCTTATTTATTACGAAAGTCATTATACAACGCAATTTTATTAAACATTTAAATTAAATTGCGCAATTTTATTG
Organism: Caerostris extrusa; assembly: GCA_021605095.1. NCBI lineage: Eukaryota > Metazoa > Arthropoda > Arachnida > Araneae > Araneidae > Caerostris > Caerostris extrusa. Next base: position 10,357 of record BPLR01009337.1, on the reverse strand, counting down.
AAAGCAATTTTATTAAACATCTTGTTACAATGAATCTGAATTCATTTAAGAGAAAAAAATTGATGAGTGACTTTACCCATATTTCATCATCATCATCATGAAATTAGGACAGCTCACATAATTGTCCTTTTACATAAATTCTTTTGTATATTTCTATTCAAATTAAGGACGAATTATTATTCATGAGTCATTTAACTTGGTCTCTTTTCTCATGTAGAATTAAATGTCTTTTTTAAACGTTCTTTTTCCATAGATGAGTACCACACACATATCTAGAATGTATCTCTTTCAATGTACATAAAATGACACAGGTATAATTGCCAAAAGTTAATAACAGGCTTATTAAGAATGATAATTTTTTATATTGTTGTCTCAATTGCAAATATAATCTCTCAGAAATACTCTCAATAATTTTTATAACATTCGGTGATACCTTCCGTCTTAATTACTCATACAGCTTCTGATCTTTGTTTTTTGTTGACTGATGCCAATCGCTTTTCACTTGTAGAAATAAATTATAGATATATATATCATCAGAATTATATTTTTCTGTATGGCTACTACCACCAAAATTTGTCACAGCTCTATATATGTGGTTCCCAAAACGCTAAACGATACTGTGGTCAATGAAAACTTTTTTTAACTAAGATCAGCATTCTTCAAATATATCATTTACTCGCATACTAGAGCTGTCATCCAAATAGCTGTATTATAAGTACGATGCTTTTTGAATTAGCAATAAACGCCTTCAATATAGCCTTTCACATTACGTTTGTTTATGGACATGTGATGACAATTTTACGTACTCTCCTACGACCTGCGATATCTTGTTTCTTCTATTTACAAACAAACCATCTTTCTTTCTGACAGTGTATTTATTCATTATAATAATCGATAAAGGACTCTTATTTGAAATTCATGACTATCTGCTTCAGAATTACGTCCGTTATTCGATTTGTACGCTATTGTATATTGATTGTTATTTTACTAAAATTTTCATATTTCAAGAAAATTTTATTACTTCAGTTAAATATTCAACATAATTTAAAATCTGATCTAAATTTATTTGCAAGCATTTTTATAATTCAAATAGCCTATATGTAAAACCAAAACTTTTAAATATATGTATTAGAAACAGACAGTTTCTTATATAATATACTTAAATGTAATTATACTCGGAAGATCGCGTTTTCTCCATTAGGGAGTATCACTCTTTTTGGCCAGCCTGTCCCCTGGGTAACTGAATATAGATACCTGGGGTTATTTTTAGACCCAAAATTATCTTTCAATTCCCATATTAAGAATGCAGTTGCTAAAGCAACTGGTGCGAGTATTAAACTCCACTGCCTAATTTCTCGAAAGAGTAGGCTTGCGATCAAACACAAGATCCTGCTCTACAAGTCTATCATTAGACCTATCTTGGTTTATGGTACTCCTATCTGGGCCTCTACCTCATTGACAAACATCAAGAGACTCCAGGTTTTCCAAAATAAACACCTGGCTATGATTGCTGACGCACCATGGTTCGTTCGTCGTAAGATTATCCACAGTGATCTAGACGTCGAACCTATTCCTAATTATATAATCAAAATTTCAAAGAATTTTCTTGAAAAAATGTCCTCAGATTAGCAATGAGTTAATCCGTCGACTGCCAACCTATCACCCTGGAGTGAAGAGCTCCCAAAAAGACCACGGGCAGTCTACGATGTCTCCTATGAGTGTTTTCCTAAAGTTAAGAAACACCATGGCTGTTACTCTGAACAAGCGCAAGCGAGTTCAGGTAATGGGTGAGCCTTGCTCATTGAGAAGTTATCTCAATGCGTATCTGACGATTACTTTTGGCTTAAAAACTAAATGTAAATCTAATTCTAAAGAACTGGCGCAGAGGTAACTCTGTCCCTTTTCTATTCCCTTTTTATTGCTAGGTTGTGCTTTAAATTCATTATAACTTTCCGACTAGTAATTAAGTTAGGTTTTTATTTTCGTTCGCTTTTTTACCCTTTTTTTGTTAGGAAAATAAAAGGATAGATATAAAAATTATAAAAATAAAAATAAAAATTATAAAAATGAAAAATCAAACAAAAAGTATAAAATGAAAACCAAATAAAAATATAAAATGAAAATCAAATAAATAATCACAGGTTTTGTGATGGGCCTTTTTTTTTGTGGGGACTTGTTTACATTTTTTACCTTTCAGATGCTCCTATTGGCTCCCACGTTTCAGCATAATTCTTCCAATCAGTGATCAGTAAGCAACGGTTGCGGGGTTGCTTACGTTTTTACAATAGTCACGTGGCATCGACAACTGGTCCCTAATTGTACCGAATTTAAAACTTAACTTTAAATTCTTTTATTTTTTATCTTACTTTTTAAATAGTATTTTTTTCTTTTTTTTGAGTACCATACAATAATTTTAGAAACTTTAATCTTTAATTTCATACTAATAATAATTAAGCAGCCTTTTATAATTCAAAGCATATTTATTAATTAAGATGAGGAGTTTAAGGGGTATTTCCCCCTGTTGGTACTCCGTAATCGGTACGCCAGTTGCCAGTTGCCAGTTGCCAAATGTAATTATAATTACGGTTTTTATAACGTTAGAAATGCATTTTTCTGGTTATAACATCTTAGCAACATTGTTATTTAAATTTTAAGTTAAATATTTTTTTTACTTTCCTAAAATATTTTTACAAATTCCTTTTTTGTTTATTGAGGCAGGTCTATATAATAATACTAAAATTATTACATAGCATTAAAAAAGCAGATTTTAATGTCTATAATTAAAGTATCCTTTAATCTTGTCCTATATGGTCATGTGGTTAAAAACGTTTCTGTTTAAAATAAAAAGACTGTTTTCAAATAAGTTTTTTAAACTTTGAGTCCCAAGAAAAATGTACATATAAAATTATTGAGATTTTCCATACTTTTATGCCAGTAAAAATTCATTGTCAAAAAATATTTGAAGATCAACTGTCCTTGCATTTTCGACTGTCCTAAAAATAGGACAATGCTTAAATCCTCTACTATCTAAAACTCATCAGTTTGAAATAGAAACAGTCCAAATTATATTCTAAACATTACTACTCAACAACTAACACAGGAGCCTAACAATATAATTTACAGCTTGATTTAAATTATCGGTATATCAAAGTGAGGGCTATTTATGATCTGTTAATCAAAGCTAATCTGCTGCCAATCAACAATTTGAAGTTTTTTTTTTAATTTTTAAGTACTGACGAAAGTATAGACAGAAACATTTTTAAACATGGTTATAAGATGTATAAAACCAAAACTTACCAAATTTGGTTATAAGTAATGGATTCTAATTCCTACAATAGATTCTTTTATCTTATTATACCTTATCAAATTTGACTGGTTACCCTTTATACATATATTACAGTCATGTTTAATAAAGAATCTGACAACTCTACCTTCAATACTTGAAAATTCAGAAAATACTGTGAATTATTGAAGAGCTTTGTTTAGCAGATCCCAAAATGGCGTCACTTTAAAATACCGATTATTCATGAAAGCCGTACATGAAACTGTAAGTTATTATGTTAGGCTCTTACATTAGTGTAAAGTTGCAATGTTTGGCATATAACAAAGAGTTAAAGGAATATATCTATTACAAACTAATGGGGTTTAGGTAGTAGTGGATTGTACCATCCTCCTACCTTTAGAACAGTCAAAAATGGAAGGAAAATTGATCTTCCAAATATATTTCTTTGAAAATATTTTTTTACCGATATAAAATTAGAGATTATTGCAATAAATTTATACGTTTGTGTGCCTTGGGGTTGAAATTTTAAAAACCTGTGTGATGAAAATGCAGAAAAACATGATCACATGTTTCTGTTCATTAAGAAAAAAATGGTTCGAGTGTAAGAAAACAGAGCTCTTGAACTTAAAATTTTTTTTTTATGATGAGGTATCATTTAAATTAGGATACTCAAATCAAGAGATCCTGAAGTTCGACGATAAAACTGATTTCTGAAGCCATTCTAGATGAAATTCGATTTTTAATATATACAATGTTGATACATCTGTATATTTCAAAATTTAGTGTTTTGGATTTTATTTTAAAAATCAAATTCTCTTGAAATATAAGATAATTCTAAAAGATTTAGCAGAATATATTATTTTGTGTACGTAGTGAAGCAGTCACTATTTTGTAAAATTGCTTGTATTGCAAAATATTTAAAAATTATACGGATTCCTTTCTTTATAATTAATTGAAAGCAATGCTTTTAATATCCTGTACAGTCAAGCGGTTAACCACGTTTATGTCCGTGATAAGCGATCTAAGATCAAATCTCGGTCGCATGTGTGTTTAAGGAGATTGATTAATTTAAGAACATTTATAATATTCAATTATGCTATTAAATAGGTAGTTTAAATCCGCTTTGAAAATAGATGTATTTAATCGTTGAAGAAGGTCATGAAATTATGAAGAACTAAAGAATGGCTAGTGATGAATTCATTATCCTTCTGATGATCCACAGTTAGGATCGATGAAAATTCTTGTCTTCTGAAGCCATTCTTATTAATACGTTACAATTTTTTTTGAAATATAATGTTTGAAGATTAATTTTAAAACTATTTCATTTAAAATTATTAATAAGTTATTTGATAAATTAATATTTTTAGAAAAGAGGCAAATTATTTTCTAAAAATTATAATTGAAGAAAGATAATTATCAAATTAGTTGCATTAAAATAAAAATATATAATGTAGAACGTTTTATACATTATTTAAAATAAATAACCTCTTTAATGTTCTTATTTTAATGAGTAATATAATTTTTTTACTTATACCCAAACACTGTCATTTAATAAAAAATGTGGATAATGTTCTGTAACGAATAACATAGTGAACACTCAGTTCTCTGGGTAGAATATTCGAATGTATATAGCAGAAATTTCATTACGCAACTCACTTCAGAATAGTAATAGTTGTCCAGACTACACAGGGCATAACGATAAACAAAGATAATTGTTCAATTATCTTGCAAATTGTAATAATTTTATGTTTGAAAATCGGATTTCCTTACATATATACGAACTTCTGATATGTCGGCATTTTGCGATATGAGATTTTATTGTGCAATAAGAATCTAACGATAATAGGGGGTAGAAGAACATTTTCAGAGGTAATTCGTTTCCTTATTGAGGACACCAAATATGAAGAGAATTGGGATTATCATTCCATCAGTTCTATGAAGAGACGTTGCTACATACCGAATGTAATTAAACAATATATCCCTGTAAATTCATACATGAGTTCGTATATACGTGCATTAGTATATGTGTGCGAGATATCACGAAAGACCCCACCCCCAGATAGTTAAACTGTCGATGTTGAGTCTTACACATCTCAAAATCACCCTTGAGTGACCTTACGGGGGATTGCATGGCATGCCACTAGCTTGCTAGAACCTCATGCTTCCACACTCTAACATAGTATATGGCCATTGGTAGAATACGATTTGGACGAGTTTCACATAGAATAAAAATGACCCAAATTCTTCAAACTGCATCGCCAATTTGGAATTTTCAAATAAAAATACACATTTCAAATACACATATTTGAAAATGATAAATAACATTGAGATGCTTTATGACCTTGGCTATTATTAGATAAATTAAAATTTTAAATATCAGCTAAGTTAATCGGTAATAATAAGTATTTTCATGAACTTTTACATAAATCGTAAGTTGAATATCACCAAGAATGGTTCAGAATTCAGTTTCATCATTGATCGTCAAAGCTGACTTGACTTTTAGGATCATCATATTGACAAAAATTCATCACAAACCATTTTTTGTATTTTAAATAGATAAAATACCTTTTCCATCAACAGGTTTTTCGTAAGTACAACTTTTTCATAGTGGTTATATTCGCCTTCGCCCAATAACATCACGCAATTGTTAGAATTATTTGTGTTTCGAACTCAATCAGACTTGAAACATAAACGCTTTTTACCACTGACTAGGAACGACGATGTGGAAGGTTACTTTAATTGTCGACAAAAATATGAAAATCCACTTTACATTTTTTTGCTATGTTTTTTGTTGTAGATTCAGTATTGCAAAACGATATCTACTGGCTTATACACACAAAATAATAACATAGGGGAATTCATTGTATTTCTTGTATTTTTCTTAATGAAATCTGTTCATGCTGTCAATCAAATTAAATTTAATTTAAATTTTTAAAAATATTTCATAAACAGTGAAAATCAATTTTCAACTTAAAAAATTAGGGAATTTATTGGAATTATTCTTAAATTTAAATCTAATTACATTAAATATGGAAACTGTATATTTTCTTACACATTCTATATGCAAAAGTTTTTGCTATTAAATGAAATGTTTTTGAATTATAAAAATGCTTGTAAAGAAAGTTAGATCAGAATTTAAAACAATATTTGGTGTATATATAAAGATAAAAACATAATTCTTGAAATGATAATTTTGATAAATTAATCCCTATAGCATAGAAGAGATGCCCTGGCGCTCAGTGTCACAGGTTTCAGGTTCGAGCGTAAGTACCGGTCTAATATGATTGTAGAGCGTTGGACGTAGGACTGAAAACCCTATCCGTAAAAGAAAACATCTCCTGTCACGAAATTTGCCGGTAGGCAGATGGCCTTGGCTCACCATGAGGCTGTTGGGCCAATATAGAAGAAGAAATGCACTTTTTAAGATAGGTGATTGCTCTAAAAATATAATTTTTGTTCGAATTTGTAGAAATAAACAATAAATTTTACAAGAATGGATTATACATATCATAAAATAAATTATTTCATTATCTTATATTTTTTTCTTTAACTAATAACAATTAACACTTTGTATATAATGGTGTGAAATTTTAATAAGAAGACATATTTGTGAAACAGAATGGACATAAAATTCATTTAAGAGACTTTTAGCTATTATTATAAAAGAATAATAACCTATTCGACGGAAAAAGTATTTGTTCCAAATAGAAGCCAGATATTTTAAGATTATTGTAGAGCACATAATGTTCTGAAGTTTCTACATTCTCAACTCATAAGATATGCAAATAAAGTGTAAAACATTATAGTGAAGACATTTGCTGAAAATTCAAAAATATTATCTATAATATAGGTATCTGGAGAGATTTCAGGGAATTAGAAGTTGAACAATAATATCAATAGCATTGCTAATGAATTTGGCACTGATCACTGTGTTGTTCAACGTGCAATACAGTTCAAACAGCTGATGGTAGTCATCCAAAAAAATAATATGCCAATGCACGTCAGGTATTTGGTTCTACAAATGAAGATATAGACTTCATTTAACAGGTGAAATAGAATAAAAGCAGGTTTGCCTCAAATGCCGCAAAATGTGGAAACACGAAATTCATCTGTAATTTTGCAAAGATACTTCAGTACAACTCTTCTGTGATTCCTATGTTTATCACCATGCCTTTTGTTGGCTGGAGCTACAGTATTATTATTCTAGTGGTTGCATAATGCAGTTTTCTGCTATATACATACGAATAGTCTTCCTAGAGAACTGAGAGTTCATTATGATAATCCTTTTGTGCCTTATTCTCCACATTTTCTATTGACAGTCAGCTTAAAATTATGCCCGTGCCTACAGTTCGAAAAATTACAAAAAAATGTCCGCAGTAAAAAATGATTAATCTTATCCAGTAAAAAATATTAACATATTTTTAGGTTATATATTTTGAATAATATAATTTGTTTTTAAAATTGCCGGAATCAGTTTTAGCTTCTCACAAAGCAAGCTAACTCAAACACTAATGAATATTTTGACGTCAAATTTCACACAGATGTCAAGCACAACCTAAAAAAGAAAAAAAAAATTGAAATTCCATAATCCCGGGAATTTTAAATTGAAAATTGGTCTGACTTTTTGGACACAGGGTTTTTTTAACAACCGACGTGGCGAAATTTTTTATCTTAAATAGAAAAATTCTGGAAAAACTTTTATTTAGATACCCTTTCAAAATCTCTTTTATTTGATAACTTGAAGTATAAAGATTTTTATAGTGCATCAGTAGAATCGCATCGAATTTTGAATATTTTTTTTGCTATATGCTAAATAATTGATTGTCCATTAGGGTAACCCTTACGTGTCTTATCCTTCACATTTTTGTATTAACTGCCAGATTAAATATTATGCCCCATGCCTACAGTTCGAAAAATTACAAAATTATGTCCGCAGTAAAAAATGATTAATCTTATTCAGTAAAAATATTAACATACATAAGGTTATATATTTTAAATAATATAATTTGTTTTATTATTGACTGCTTATTTCTAATACAATTAATTTGATAATTATCTTGCTTCAACTATACTTTCTTGGAGAATAATTTGTCAATTCTCTTTTCAAAAATTCTTCATTTATCAAGAAATTTATAAAAAGCAATTTTTAAATGAATGGTAATTTCAAAAGAATCCTCAAACACATTTTCAATTATATTAAAAAATTTTGTAATATTCTTAAGAATGACTTCAGAATATAAGATTCTTCATCAATCCCTAGGATCATCAGATAATGGCTCAGAAATTCCTCACTAATCATTCTTTTGCTTTTTATAGTTTCAGTAGTTTTCAGACCGATCACTTAATGACTAAGTACCAACGACTTGGCATATCTATTTGAACAAGGATTTAATTTATTAAATAATTCATAAAGTAATTTTTGTTTGTTTGTGATTAATCCTCAATGTGCTGCAGTGCGGGACGGACATCCCATGAGTGATCTACTCATGGATAGAGAAAAGGAGGCAGCTTCTGTTGTGATGTGGAGCATCTGTAGGTAGAGTCTGACTTTTTGCTCCGTGACGCTCTTACAATCATGTAAGACCGGGACCTACAAGCAAAAGTGGATTCGAACCACTACAAACATCCATGGCACCGCCGGGACTCTGAACCCGAAACCTATGGTGCCGAGCGCCAAAGCGCTAGCCATTCGACCATTCGGGCCCCATAAAGTAATTTTTAAATGAATTAATTTTAAAAGAATCCTCAACACATTTTCAACTGTATTAAAGATTTTTGTAGCGTATTCTTAAGAATGACTTCGGAATATCAGATTTTCATCAATCCCTAGGATTATCAGATAATGGGGCAGAAATTCATCACTAATCATTCTTTTGCTTTTTATAGTTCCAGTAATTTTCTGACTTAGCACTTAACGACTAAGTATTTAACGACTTAGCGTATCTAAGGATTTAATTTATGACTTTAGTAAACTAATTAATTATTATAAACCTGCTAAATCTATCAACCTCTTAATCTGCATAAATACTAATGATATCAGTTCTAAAAATGAAGGTTATTAACCGTTTGACTATGCACGACAAAAACTTTTTTGTAACATATTCGTAAAAATGGCGGCATAATACTACTGTGTCCAAAAAGTGCGACCAATTTTCCATTTAAAATTACCTGTGGCTATAGAATTTCAATTTTTTTCTTTTAGGCGTTTCTGGCACTGTCTTTGACATCTGTAAAATTTGACATCCAAAATATTCATTAGCTTTGAGGTTACGCTGGGCTTTTGTATCGCCAACTGATTAGTGATTTTTGAAATGTTTGAATTAATTGAGTAAAGAACATGCATTATATTTTGTTTGGTGGAACGTATAGAATGCTGTGTGAGCAATCGCAAAGAATCTGGCATCGTAAAGATATGCTTGGAAGTGTGCATAACAGTCGGCGCAGAATCCTGAAGATAAAGAACCCTCTGGTCGATCATCACAATCTCCCAACCAGACGAAGCCCACGTCCAAAAAATTAAAAAAGATCGAAAATGGTGTGCCGTCGATTTACAATTATAAGAGTACGTTGTTGATGATGTTGAATTTCCTCAAAAGGATCGGTCAATTCCAATTTGGGCTTCAAACGCGTCAATCATTGGTACCGGAAAACACTGAATATGCCAGCTCACATTGCATTGATTCTTTCTGACATTTTCGCCAAAAAATGAGACATATTATTTCCACAAACTCCTTAGGCCCACACCGTGCGACTTCTGACTATTCTCAAAACTCAAAGACTTGGGACACCGTTTTCAGTTGAAGAGATCTTAACGTGAATCGCTGCACTGAAGGCCATCTCTCTTCAGCGAATTTTAGCATGCATTGAGAATAAAAAACGCAGCATAAAGCCAAGTGCATTGTGTCCGAGAGATTACTTTGAAAGCGATGAAATAAATTTGGACGAATGAAACAAAAATAAAGATTTTTGAAAAAAATTATAATTGGTCTTACTTTTGGTCACAGTAGTATTTTTTCATCCATCCCTAGGATCATTCTGATGATGGACTGGAACTTCATCACTAATCATTCTTTT
>BPLR01009336.1:0-29696 GCA_021605095.1 Caerostris extrusa | reverse complement strand
CCGTAATTAAGCGACTCTGCGAACTAACGGAATAAATCTCGCGAAAACCGGTTTTTGACGTTGAAAGGCGATATTTCGCGAGGGAAGAAGGATTGCGGTAAAGCGTTATACTGTTTTCTAGTTTTTAACTGGAAAAATTAAGAAATGCTAAATCGAAATATGAATATTTAGGAATATTCTTTTATATTTCCGTTATGCCCTTTTTTTTTTTTTTGCAGTAGATTTTCTTTTCTGTTTGGGTGGGAAAGTAATGGTTAGTTAGTGGTTTTCCACTGTTTTCTTTTACTTTCTTTCTTTTTAATCTTTTGTTACAGTTAGAAAAATAATTTCTATTTAGTCAGTAAAAAGTACTTTTAACTGCGGATTGTTTTTAAACTTGCTGTACAAAATTCTTTTAAATAACAATTTTTTAAAGCGCATTTTTTATTTTTATTGTTCTGTTTTCAATCGGAGATATATGTTTAAATAATATGAAAACACAATTTGGTGTTACGATTCCCTTTTGGAAGGAAATTTCTAATAAGTGCAAAAATATGATGTTAATTTTTTTGTGTTTTTTAATTTGTGTATATAGCTTTTATAACTCCTTACTCCTTCCAAATCATTTTTCATTTCATCAAATATTATTGTTTTATGAATTTACATTGATGAAAACATCAGTGTTTCATGAAAACATTGCTTGTTTCCTTATTTACAACAATATAAATACTTTATACCACCCTAGTCAATTCATTCTTTTTTTCAAATATTATTGTTTCGTGAACATTTACATTCATGAAAACGTCATTGTTTCTTGAAAAGGCATTATTTTGTTTTATTTATTCATCCCGATGTAAATGTCATTTACATGTAAATCATTTCCACTTTCATTAAAATATTATTTCATTACACCAAGTTACATTTATAAAAATATCATATTTGAAGAAAAAAAAGAGAACATCGCTTTTAAGAAACATCACAGTTTCATGAAAACATCCATCAATATTTTCCTTTTCAAGACAATTCAGAAACTTTTATGCATCCAAATATTTCAAACAAGCACTTCGATATAAAAACCCGCATTAAAACTCAAAATCAAGCTTTTTGCAATATATATTTTTTCCACGCGAAAATTCTGCCATTTTTTCCCTGGCTGTCATGTTTTCGGAATGCTTTCAGACATACTTAATAAATCTGATGACGAAAATGGCCGTTAAAAGGGTAGAGTGGCGAGTAAGAGTCGGAAAAGTAATCATTCTTACCTTTGTGCTATAGTAATGACTTTTCTTAATCACCGCAATGGTTAATGATAAAGTAACGACTCAACCCGTAATTAAACGACTCTGCGAAACGAGGAACGGAATAAATCTCGCGGAAACCCGTTTTTGACGTTGAATCACGATATTTCGCGAGAGGAAGAAGTATTGCGGAAAGCGTCATACCGTTTACCAGTTTTTAACTGGAAATTAAGAAATGCTAGATGAAAATATATGAATTTTGGGGGATATTCTTTTTTTTTTCCGTTATGCTTTTTTTTTTGTTTTTTATGCAGTAGATTTCCTTTTCGTTAAAAAGTTATGGTTAGTTAATTGGTTTTCCACTATTCTTTTTCTGTATTTTTTTTTTTATTTTTTGTATAGTTAGAAAAGTAATTTCTATTTAATCAGTAAAAGTAGCTTTAACTACGAATTGTTTTAAACTTGTCGGAGAAAATTCTTTAAAAATAACGAAAAGTTTTTCTTTTAATGCCTTTTTTTTTTATTGTTTTGTTTTGTTCAATCATATATATATGTTTAAATAATATGTAAGATTAAATTGGGTTTACAATTGCATTTTTGAAATGAAATTTCAGATGTGTACGAAAAATATGAGGTTCATTTTTTTTTGGGGGGTTTTGCACATTTAGCTGGAAAAAGTCATTATTCTAAGAAACATTTATAATTGCCCAGTAAAACTTAAATATTCTGATATCTAAAGCTGATTATTTTGGAAATATTTTATTTTATTCATGACATTTAAAAGAAACCATCCACATTCATGAAAAAAATATTTTTTTTTCCTTATTCACAACAATGTAAAAACCTTTATACATCCAAATCATTTCCATTTTTCATCTAAATATTATTGCATTAACATTTTCATTTATTAAACCATCACATTTCAACGTAACATTTATAATGAAAGCGACACATTTCAACATAACATTTATAATGAAACCATCACATTCATGAAAACATCCATTTTAAGAAACTTCAGTGTATCATGAAAACATCCTTTATTATTTTTTACTTATTCAAAAACTTTTATGCATCCATGATATTTCTAAACAAACATTTCGATATAAAAGCATGCATTAAAACTCAAAATCTAGCTTTCGCAATATATTTTTTCCACGAGAAATTCTGGCATTTTTTCCTGGCTGTCATGTTTTCGGAATGCTTTCAGACATACTTAATAAATCTGATGATGAAAATGGCCGATAAAAGGGTAGAGCAGCCAAGTAGAGTCGGGCGCGTGGAAAAGTAATCATTCAGCCTGTGTTACAGTAATGACTTTTCTTAATCACCGCAATGGTTAATGATAAGTAACGACTCAACCCGTAATTAAACGACTCTGCGAAACGAACGGATAAATCTCGCGTAAACCGGTTTTTGACGTTGAAACGCGAAATTTCGAGACGAAGAAGGATTGCGGAAAGCGTTATACCGTTTTCCGAGTTTTTAACAGGAAAAATTAAGAAATGCTAAATGAAAATAGAATTTTTGGGGGATATTCTTTTATTTTTCCGTTAGGCTATTTTTTTTTTATGCAGTAGATTTCCTTTTTTTGATTTTGCGTAGAAAAGTTATGGTTAGTTAATTGGTTTTTCCACCATTTTTATTTTTTTTTATTTTTTTTTTTTTTTTATTGTACAGTTAGAAAGTAATTTCTATATTATCAGTAAAAGTACTTTTAACTGCGGATTGTTTTAAACTTGCTATACGTAATTCTTTTAAGATAACGAAACGTTTTTTTAAATGCTTTGTTCTTTCGTTGTTTTGTTTGTTCAATCGTAGATCCATGTTTAAATAATGTATAAGAACAAATTGGTTTAACGTTCAATTTTGGAAATTAAATTTCGAATATGTGCAAAAAAAAATATGATGTTAATTTTTTGTTAGAGTTTATTTATTTATTTTTTAATTTTTATATATAACGGCTGAAAAAAAAATTATTATTCTAAGAAACATTTATAATTTGCCAATAAAACTTATCCATTCTGTTATTTTAAGCTGATTATTTTAATATTTTATTTTAATGGGAACAAAAACATAATTTAATTTTAGAATTATATACTAATCTTTAAATGCCTTGCAAGAACTTTGTATTGTAAATGCAAGATTCTTGTCATTTTGTTAACTTTATGCAATTAATTATTCAGCATGTGTATATTTTTGTCTTTGATATATTTGCTTTTAATTTTTATGTGAATAAAATATAATTTATTTTTAAATGTTATATAATAATAACTAAATGCTTTATCACAATATTGAATTAAAATTCAAGTGGCAATGGAGATTTTTTTAGGATATTTGAAAAAACCATTTGTGAAGGAGGCATGCAGAGTTTATTTAATTGCACTAAATCTTTATTAAAAATTTTACAATAAGATTGAAAAATTTCTTATTTTTTAATGTATTTTAAATTATTTCTATTCCAGAACGAATTTATTTCTTTTATCCATGATATTTTAATTACATTTTCGTTATTTTATATTTTCCTTTTTACTAAATTGTACTCGTTTTTGTTGTAAATTGATGATTTGGCTTGGTTTGCCGCTCTACTGTGAACACGTTATGCTAATTAGAACGAAATTACTGTTTAACGTGAATTACGAACCACTAACAAACATCTATGCCATCGCCAGGATTCGAACTCGAAACCTGTGGTATCAAAGACCATCATGCCACTGTAAATTGGTGAGTCTTATACTATAACAGTTGGGCTGACATGTTCGTAGGCTGACACATAGATGGCGCTACTAGCATTAAATCCATATGATTTTTAGTTAGCCCTAACCTTCAAAAGACACGTGTATAAATTTGACAGATGTTGCACTATTAGTATGTGAGTTATGACATTTTTAGTGAAGCAACTTTTGTTAGTTTGAAAAAATGGATAAAAAGGAATTTCGTGTGTTAATTAAAGCATTGCTTTTTGGCGAAAAAATACTATTGAAGCCAAGGCTTGGCTTGATAAACTTTATTCGGACTTTGCACCTGGAAAATCAACCGTAGAGAAGTGGTTTGCTAAATTTAAACGAGGCGAACGAACCGAGGACACCGCAGGACGCCCCAAAAGAGGCTGTTGCCGACGAAAACATCAAAAAAAAGTCCACAAAATAATTTCTAATAACCGTAAAGTGACGGAGATTGAGATAGCTGAGACTCTAAAGATTTCAAAGGAACGTGTTGGACATATCGTGAATGAATATTTGGATATGCGAAAGCTCTGTTCAAAGTGGGTGCCGCGCGAGCTCACAATCGACTCAAAACAACAACGAATTGATAGTTCTAAGCAGTGCTTGGAGCTGTTCTATCTTAATAAACCCGTATTTTTGCGTCGATATGTGACAATGGATGAAACATGGCACCATCATTTCACACCGGAGTCCAATCGACATCGACAGTCAGTGTGGACTGCACGTGATGAACCCTAAAAATGCTATGACTTTACTAAAAATGCTATAACTTACATACTAATAGTGCAACAGCTGTCAAATTTATACACGTGTCTTTTGAATGTTAGGGCTAACTAAAAATCATATGGATTTAATACTAGTAGCGCCATCTATTTGTCGGCCTATGAACTTTTCAGCCAACCTGTTATATCAATCTAACGTGGGTGGACCGTCTTCCAGGGATATTTCTAAGGAATTTGAACACATTTTTTTGTCGTATAGGTGGAAACTTGGAAAATCTTCACAAGGCAACCTGATAATGTACGACACTTATATATGTACTGCATTCAGTATCGAGTCTCAAAAGCAATAATTATAATGGAAGGCATCAGTAAATTAGTACCTGATAGCTTTTGTATATTTAGAACACATGTTTCCACTTAGACAAGTAAGCTTGTTTGAATTATAAAAATTAATTGTAATTCGGATTGTTAGCAATTTTGCCATCATAAAATTTCAAATAACAGTATGGGATGGCTCGAATATTTATTATTTATCTCACTAACTGCTGTATCTTACGGTTTATGTTACTTTTCCTTTAAAAGTATATCTACGACTTCAGATAGTTATTTTCCTGTAGATCACATGTGAAAAGGCCACACAAAATACTAACTACAAATTTGGTAATTTTTTAACAATATTGTTTCATTTAGTTTTTTAATATTGTTGTTAATTTTGCATAAGAGCGGGTGCCAAAATGCATACTGTAAGAGTGCTTATCAATATTTAACCCATTTTCCTTTTCCATACAATATATATATATATAACGTGGGCTGAAACGTTCGTAGGCTGACACATAGATAGCGCTACTAGTATTAAATCCATATGATTTTTAGTTAGCCCTGACCATCAAAAGACACGTGTATAAATTTGACAGCTGTTTGCACTATTAGTATGTGAGTTATAGCATTTTTAGTGAAGCTAAGCATTTTTAGTGTTCATCACGTGCAGTCCACTCGACTGACTCCGGTGTGAAATGATGGAGCCCTGTTTCATCCATTGTCACATATCGACGCAAAAATTCGGGTTTATTACGATTGACCCGCTCCAAACACTGCTTAGAATCATCCATCCGTTGTTGTTTTGGGTCGATTGTGAGCTCGCGCGGCACCCACTTTGTACAGTGCATTCGCATATCCAAATATTCATTCACGATATGTCCAACAAGTTCCTTTGATATCTTTAGGGTCTCAGCTATCTCAATCAACTTCACTTTACGGTTATCAGAAATTATTTTGTGGACCTTTTTTGATGTTTTCGTCGGTAACAGCCTCTTTAGTGCGTCCAATGCTTGCATCGTCCTCGGTGCTCATTTCGCCTCATTTAAATTTAGCAAACCACTTTTCTACGGTTGATTTTCCTGGTGCAAAGTCCGAATAATTTTTATCAAGCCAGGACTTGGCTTCAATAGTATTTTTTTTCGCCAAAAACCAATGCTTTATTAACACACGAAATTCGTTTTTATCCATTTTTCAAACTGACAAATGTTGCTTCACTAAAAATGCTATAACTCACATACTAATAGTGCAACAGCTGTCAAATTTATACACGTGTCTTTTGAAGGTTAGGGCTAACTAAAAAATATATGGATTCAATACTAGCAGCGCCATCTATGTGTCAGCTTATGAACTTTCCAGCCCACCTGTCATATATATATATATATATTGAAATCATTTCTACTATAAGTTATTTTATAGCTCAAATTAATTTTCGCCACAATTTATTTTATTAACCGTTGCACAAGATCAAATATCCAAAAAAATTTCCTTATCCAAAAAGTAGCGTCATTTAAATAAAATTATTTAAGCAACAGCTACAGCAAAATATATTTTTAAAATAATCATTCCATGTAAAGAAGTATTGACATTGGAGAGTAATTAAAATGAGTTGTTTTTAATTAAGGAAAATATAATTAAAATATAATAAAAGATCGAGGAAATAAATTACCACTAATGATAAAAGTAGTATATCACAACAAAGGTAAAAATTAGAGGATCACGTATAATTATTCATTATAGATATTGAGTAAAAATTAAAAATAATTCTGTGTATTACTTTTCGCTCAAATAAAAACAATTAACAATTTTTTGAAGAACTTATCCGATTTAATTACAATAATTATTTGAAATATTATTTCTGCTAAATTTAATCAATTAATTCTCGTTTAATTTTGTAACTTACAATTTTTTTTAATTTTCTGGTTTAATCTTCATAATAATGGTAATCAATACTAAATATCTTTAAAGAATCATTTATTCTTTTTTTTTGTTGTTGGCTTATTAATGCACTGAATTTCCATCCTTCTTCAATAATTAATTTTTCTAAGGCTTTTCACTTTTTATTTTCAGTTAATATTTTTTTCTCGTCATCACAAAAATTCTTTTTGTTGTTCTTTAAGATTGATTAAATTTTATTCAATTCTAATGATTTTCTAGCTATTACCTGAAAGCTATATATTAAAACGATTATTCACGGTATTGATTTTTTGCTAATTTGTAATGAATAATACATAATAAAACGGGAGAATGGTTAATCAAAACTTTAGCTATTAATAATAAATGTACCATTTAGCTGAAAATTAGTATTTTAAAAGCATATGTTTGTATAAAAATTAAATATGTTAAACGTTAAATATGTTCATATATAATAAAATTAAAATTAGAATACATTAACAGCTTGCAGTTTTACATTGAATATTGCGATCAGTAAAATATGTTATGTTTCTTGGATGAAACTTTCAGATACACTGATGATCTGGTGAAATTTTCAGACATAGTGTTGTAATGGCGAAAGATTCCAGCATTGGTTTTATACTTGTGAAGAAAATTATTTTAGTTTTTATGTACTAATAAAAATCGAGTGGGAAGTCTTTTTGGAAGATCACAGCATTTTCATTTTTGTAATTCTGCATTTGATGTATTAAAAATTTTAAAAGATTAATATTACCCAGGATAGGCCATATGATTCTGCTATTCTTTGGGAACAAAATTGTCATTGAAATTTGTGTTGAATACTTCCAAAAACGGTATCTGAAAAATTTAAAATGTTTTTTTTGAAATTCAGTGACACCAGTTTCTTATAAAAATTTTTAAAATGATTATCACCGTCGTAAATTTTGTTTGTTTCTCTATTTGGGTCTCGAACTGAGAATTTTAAAGTTCACAGTCCTCTTGCTGGGTTTGAAACTCAGCTTTTCCAGTTCATAATAACTATGTTACAATCCACTTGTTGGATTTCTCAGTTCACAAAATTCTTGTTGAGTTTCAAACTCAGCTTTTCTCAGTTTGCAATCCCTCTGGTGTAATCCTCATTCTTTTTTAAATATTATAGTACCAAAGTGTACGATTCTCGGCTTTCAACTCAGTTTAAACTGTTCACAATCCCACTGTTATAATCCTCAACAAGTTAACTAAACAGATCTTGCAAATTTTGAAATATTAAAATGCCAAAATTCAGAATTGTCAGCTTTCGAACTCAGCTTTTCCTAGTTCCCAATCACACAACATCAAGTATAATCATGATGTTTATAATCATTATAATGGTCATAATCCTTTTGGCTTGCTAACTCAGCATTTCCCAGTTCGTAATCTTCTTGTTGGGTTACGAACTCAGCTTTGCCCAGTTCACAATCACAATCTTATCCTTCTTTGTTGGGTTTCAAACTGAGCTTTTTCCTGTTCAAGATAACTATGTTACAATCCTCTTTTGGGTTTCGAATTTAGCTTCTCCCAGTTCACATTCCAATTTTACTATTGTCTGCAGGTTTACTGAACAGACGTTGCTTTTTTTTTTTTAATTGTAAAATACGGAAATTTAGAATTGTCGAACTTTTGAACTTTTCCCACAACATTTTAAACCACAGATATTGTATTATGTTATCATCTTAATTTAGGATTTGAAATAATTTTTTTTCTCGAATTGTATTCAATTCAAACATATTCAAACAATTGAATTCATTTCCTTGCAAAGCGTATCCTTTGCTAATGTGATGTATTCTTTTTTTTTAATTTATCCATATATTAACACTTTCTCTGTTTAGTACATTTAATTTAACATCTTTGTTTCATTTAATTTTAAAAACAATTTATTACAATGTTATGATATTCATTTTAGAGAATTTTTTTTTTTTGAAAATTATTTACTTAGAGAAAGTTACTTCAAGTAGAAAAGATACTAACATGAAAAGATAAGAAATCCTCTGTTCTCTTGGGGGAAAAAAGATACAATTTTAAGATTTAATAACTTGTTTTTCTTTTTTTTTCTCGCCTTTTCTGCAAATGCATTTCCAAGCCAACAATGCATAAAAAATTCACACAAATTAACATTTTTAAGATACTGTCAGTAAAAAAAAAAAACCTTTCAAATGTCTCATCTATTTCTAACATGCATCGGCCAAAAAGGTGAAAAAGAATTAATAAAGGGAAATAAAATCCTCAACCACATAATCCTCACACCTAGGACATTCGAAAATTTAATAAATGCCCCCTTTTCATTCTACACCCCCGCAGAATAAAAATACACATTCGTATTTTCCCAACTTAATTTCGTGTCACACTTTTATCTTAAGCCTCACTTTCATATTCTACGGAGATGAGCACCCAAACTGAACAAAGTTTCATTTCGGAATGTCGGAGGAAAAAACCCAAAATGATTTGAGTATGAGACGCTGTTCTGAAGATGAGAACGAACTGAAATCCGTTCCATTCCACCCCTTCCTTTTTCAAGGGGTCTGGAAGGGAGATTTAATTCGAGAAAGGCAGACGACGACTTTTAACTATTTCTTTTGGTAGCCGAATGACTGTTATCAGACTTTTCCGATTCATTATTTTCTAGAAATACAAACCTCTTTCTTTTTATTCGAAAGAGTGGAATGGAACACCCTTTCTACCACACCGCATTCGAATGAGAGTGTAATCCCTTTTTCTCGCCCCCCTTTTTATTTTCAATTCGGGTTCTTTTCCTTATCGAGTAAGTGAGAAAAAAGAGATCCAACGGTGTAGAAAAAGATATCGAGAAAAATGTGTTTACTGATGCCGTTTGAAAGGTCGGCACATTAAGAAATAAAATTAATTTCAACTCGGTGTTGGTGACATAAAATATAAATAAATTCGACTTAGAGTTGGCGACATAATATATAACTAAACTTCAACTTAGTGATGGTGACATAAAATAGAAGTAATCTTCAACTTGTTTTTGGCGTTCCAGTGACGAAATAAAGAGTTAAAGTTTTATATGTTATTCTTTTCAATTTTTATTATTTATGATATTTGTCTAGACGTTTCATTAATTTACAAAAAAAAAAAAAAAAAAAAAAAATATAATAGAACAATTCCAAAACTTTTTGTATATGTTGTGGGTATGATAAGCGCGTCTGCAAGAAAAAACATGTTTTAATTACTTGAAATCAATATGTAAAAATTGTAACATTGTTGTAGCAAAGCCTTTCATACATGTAGCAACAGCTACGCGGCGTATCAGCATAGCGCTCTATAAATAGAACAAATTTCGTCAGTAACAGCAAACTTGTTGATGAGAAAAGATGATATTCAAAGATCCCTCTCTTTGCTAACTCTTAAAAAGTACTAGAAAACTTTCAGAAATATTCTTCAATAATATTAACAATCTGGTCATTGAAGAGATCGAACAATACGAAAATTACTTAATGTAGAAAACGTACTTACATGAAATAATAAGAAACCCTTCTTGGGGAAGAAAGATAAAATTTGAAGATGTAATAACTTGTTTTCCTTCTTTCCTACCTTTTTTTTTCTCACATTCTACAAATGCATTTCAAAGCTAAATATACAACGGTGCATGAAATAAAATATTTTTACACAAATTAACAATTTTAAGAAACTGTCAGTAAAAAAAAATTCCATATGTCTCATCTATTTCTAACCAGCATCAGCCAAACAGGTAAAAACAAAATTAAGAAAGAGAAATAAAATTCTCAACTACTTAAACCTCACACCTAGGATGTTCGAAAACTTAATAAATGCCTCCTATTCATGTATCTCTCATGAATAAAAATACATATTCGTATTTTCCCAACTTAATTCCGCGTCACAAGTTTTATCTTAAGCTTCACTTTCATATTCTACGGAGATGAGCACCAAAACTGAACAAAGTTTCATTTGAGAATGTTGGGGGATAAAAACCCAAAATGATTTGAGTATGGAACGCTGTTCTGAAGATAAGAACTAACTGAAATCCGTTCCATTCCACCCCCTTCCCTTTTTCAAGGGTCTGGAAGGAGAGATTTAATTCCGGAAAAGCAGACGACGACTTTTAACTATTTCTTTTGGTAAGTTGAACGACTGTTATCAGACTTTTCCGATTCATTATTTTCTAGAAATACCAAACCTCTTTCTCTCTTTTTATTCAAAAGAGGGAACGGAACACCCTTTCTACCACACCGCATTCGAATGGGGTGTAATCCCTTTTCTCTCCCCCCCCAGCCTTGTTTTCAATTCCGGTTCTTTTCCTTATGGAGTAAGTGAGAAAAAGAGATCCAATGGTGTAGAAAAAGATATCAAGTAAAACGTGTTTCCTGATGTCGTTTGAAAGGTAGGCACTTTAAGAAATAAAATGCAATTTCAACTTTAACTCGGTGTTGGCGACATAAAATATAACTAAACTTAAACTTGGTGTAGGCGTTCCAGTGATGAAATGAAAATTTAAATTTTTATAAGTTATGAAATTCGTCTAGACATTTAAGTAATTTACGGAAAAATTAATTTTAGACGAATTGCAAATCTTCTGTTACGAATTATGGGTATGATAAGTGTCTGCAAGAAAAATTAGAATTACTTGGAATCAATATCTAAAAATTTAACAGAGTTCTAACCACTCCTTTCTTATATGTAGTAACAATTGCTGCAGCTCATCCAAAGAGCCTCTATACATAGAACGAACTTCATCAGCAATGGCTAAACTGGTTCATAAGAAATGGTGATATTCAAAGATCAATCTCCCTTCTACCTTTTAAAAAGTACTGGAAACACTTTTAGAAATATTCTTCAATAATGTTGACAACCACCAACATCTGGCCATTCAAGAGATCGAACAGTATGAAAATTACTTAATGTAGAAATAGTACTTACATAAAAAGATAAAATACCATTTGGGGGAAAAAGTTACAATTTAAAGATGCAATAACCTGGTTTTTATTCTTTATTTTTCTCGCATTTTAAAAATGCATTTTAAAGCCAAATATACAACAATTCACTAAGAAATCTTCCTCACAAATTAACATTTTTAAGAGACTGTCAGTAAGAAAAATTTCCAAATGTCTCATCTATTTCTAACAGCCAAAAAGATGAAACAAAATTAAGAAAGAGAAATAAAATTCTCAACCATATAATCCTCACACCTAGGATGTTCGAAAATTTAATAAATGCCTTCTATTCATGCATCTCGCACACAGAATAAAAATACATATTCGTATTTTCCCAACTTAATTTCCTGTCGCAATTTTATCTTAAGCCTCACTTTCATATTCTAGGGAGATGAGCGCCAAAACTGAGCAAAGTTTCATTTGAGAACGTTGGAGGATAAAAACCCAAAAATGATTCGAGTATGAGACGCTGTTCTGAAGATAAGAACGAACTGAAATCCGTTCCTTTTCCAACCCTTCCCCTTTTTTTCAAGGGTCTGGAAGGAGAGATTTAATTCAGGAAAAGCAGACGACGACTTTTAACTATTTCTTTTGGTAAGTCGAACGACTGTTATCAGACTTTTCCGATTCATTATTTTTCTAGAAATACAAACCTCTTTCTTTCCTTTTATTTGAAAGAGTAGAATGGAACACCCTTTCAAAAACACAGCATTCGAAAGTGGTGTAATCCATTTTTTTCAATGCTGGTTCTTTTCCCTTATCGAGCAAGTGATAAAAAGAGATCCAATGGTGTAGAAAAGATATCAAGAAAAATGTGTTTACTGATGTCGTTTGAATGGTAGGCACTTTAAGAAATAAAATATAATTTTAAATTCAATTTGGTGTTTACGTTTTTATGATAAAATATAATTTCAAATTCAGCTTGTTGTTCCAGTTCCAATAATAAAATGAAAAAAAATTTTTTACAAATATTATTGTTAATTTTTACTTGTTATGAACTTAGTCTTAGCATTTCAATGATTTACAATGAATTTGATTTTAGAACAACTGCAAATCTTCTTCTATCTTTTAAAAAATTATGGATATGATGAGAATCCAGAAAAGAAATATGTTTTAATTACTTGAAATCATGTATGTAAAAATATTCACAGAGTTGTAAGCTCAAATTTGTTATATATGACAAAACTTATTTTAGTGCAAAAGCAGCGCCTTCTCAAAATAGAACGAACTTCTTCAGTAATGGCTAAATGGGTTCATGAGAAACGATTATTCAAAGATCCCTCTGCATTCCATCTCTGAAAAAAAGTACTGAACAAAGCTTTCAGAAATATTCTTCAATAATAATGACAACCACCAACATATATGGGTATTCAAGAGATCGAACAATATGAAAAGTTATTAAATGTTGTAAAAGTACTTACATGAAAAATTAGAAACCCCTTTTTTTGGGGAAAAAGATACAATTTGAAAATGGAATAACCTGTTTTTTCTTCCGTTTCCTTTTTCTCGCATTTTCAAAAAAGCAATTGAAAGCTAAATATATAACAGCACATAAAATAAAATCTTTCACACAAATTAACATTTTTAAGAGACTGTCAGCTAAAAAAAACTTCCAAATGTCTCATCTATTTGTAACATGCATCAGCCAAAAAGGTGAAACAAAACTGATAAAGAGAAACAAAATTCCCCACCACTTAATACTTAACCTAGGAGGTTCAAAAATTTAATAAATTATTCCTTTTCTTTCCAATCGCATGCAGAATAAAAATACATATTCGTATTTTCCCAACTTAATTCCGTGTCACAATTTTATCTTAAGCCTCACTTTTATATTCTACGCAGATGAACACCCAAACTGAATAAAGTTTCATTTCAGGAATGTTGGAGGATAAAACCTCAAAATGACTTGAGTATGAGCTGTTCTGTAGATAAGAACGAACTGAAATCCGTTCCATTCCACCCCTTCCTCTTTTTCAAGGGCCTGGAAGGAGAGATTTAATTCTGGAAAAGCAGACGAAGACTTTTAACTATTTCTGTTGGTAAGTCGAACGACTGTTATCAAACTTTTACGATTCATTATTTTCTAGAAATACCAACTTCTTTCTTTCTTTTTATTCGAAAGAGTGGAATGGAAGCACCGTTCTACCATACCGCATTCGAATGTGGTGTAACCCTTTTCTCACCCCTTCCCCCCCTTTTTCTCAATTCTGGTTCTTTTCCTTTATCGAGTAAATGAGAAAAAGAGATCCAACGGTGTAGAAAAGATATCAAGAAGAATGTGTTTACTGATGTCGCTTGAAAGGTAGGCACATTAAGATAGAAAATATAGTTTCAACTTCAACTCGGTGTTGGCGACATCAAATATATTTAAATTCTACTTGGTGTTGGCCTTCTAATAATAAAATATAATTTCAACTTTAATATTGTGTCGGCGACATGAAATATAACCATTGGTGCTGGTATTTCAATGATGAAAGAAAAGTTTAATTTTTATAAGTTATGAAATTCGTCTAGATATGTCAATAATTTACAAAAAAATTAATTTTAAAACATATGCAAAATATTCTTGTATGGGTTACGGGAAAAAAAAGAAAAAAAAAAATTATTTAAATCAATATGTAAAAATATTAATAGAGTTGGTACCGCTCCTTTCGTATATGTGGCAACGGCTATTTCAGCACATCAACAGCGACCTCTATAAATAATAGAACGAATTTCGTCAGTAATGGTTAAACTGGCTGAGAAACGATGATATTCAAAGACCCATCTCCTGCTACTACTCAAAAAAGTACCGGAAAACATTTTCATAAACATTCTTCAATAAAATTGACAAAACCACCAACATCCGGTTATTCAAGAGATTGAATAATATGAATCGCACTTTTTAATTTTAAAAGACAGAAATATTCTGCTCTAACTTCCTGTCTATATTCAATTTTTGGATTTTTATACTTTTAATTCTCAATGACTGCCTTAACTTCTGAATATTGCAATTGTTTTCATTCTTTTACGTTTCACACCACATGAGATGAGGTTCCTGACGAGGCCAGTGAACTACAATAGTCTGATGGCCAATTAGTTATCATTATGTCCTTGGTACCGCAGGCTTCAGGTTCAAATTCTGGTAGTGGCATGGATGATTGTGAATGGTTCGGAATCCCCATTAAACTGTAGGTCCTTGTCTAATTTGCCCAAATTTTTCAAAATGACCGTAGAATGACACACTAGAAACCAATAATCTTCAACATCTTTCTAGTAATGGTTAATAACTCTCTGGTGTGGTTGAATATAACACCTTTAGTTTTTTTTTTTTTTTCTTAATTTTGATGTTTGTTCTTATGTAACTAAAATTTTAATATATAATTTTTAAATAACTTGGGCGCATTGTAATTAACCCTAATTCCTTGTTTCACAGAGTTAATTTATATAGTAATTGCAAATGCATTCTATATTTCGATAGGATTTTAGAAGCATCTAGCAATAAAAAACATATATCAATATACACATTTAAAGAAAATGTTGTTGTACTCCAATAATACTATTATATTATGCTACATACAACATACATAAGCAATTTAAAAATATTTCAGCATAAAGCTATGTTTACATTATGGTCTATTAGTTACACTTTATAGTTGTATAATCATGTACATCGATAGTAAAACATATCATAATAAAAACAATCAGAACTTTAGAAAATTATTATTTATTATGGTTATATGCATACAACAACAAAATTGTTTATGCATTATTAGGTCTGTATGCAATATACAAGATGCAAGTTTTATATATAGTTATAAAACTAGTCAAATTGTGAAAGACTTAACTTTTAATAAAGGTGATAATACTCATTTATAATGCTCTGAGTTTATATGATTATTATTACTGGATAGGTTACTTGCTTGAAATACATAATAATAAAAGTAATTATTTCATTACTACAGAATGTCATTGCAACAAATTTGTCCAGCTAAACATCGATAAATAACACATGTTAGCAATGAACACAATTTTTCACGATATTAGGGGCTTTGCTAATTTTTCAATGCTAAACAAACAAGTAATATAAAAAAAATCTTTTAAATCAACCACTTTTTTTCACTCTATTGCAGAAAGTCTTTTATAAATCATTTTCATTCAATTTTTTTAAATTTATCTGGCGCATCTATTGGTAGATATATGCAACTCAAATCTAAAACAAACTACGATTAATTAATTAAATTTAATTAATGAATTAATATTTGAAAAACTGCATTAACATCCAGTGTCATCCACTACAAGTTAAAAAATGCATTTGAATCCTGAGTGGATGAATAAAAAGTATTTTATGAACGATTGAAAATTTGAAAAGATATATAGAGGAGAGTGTGAGCCAATAGAGATAATT
This sequence comes from Caerostris extrusa, assembly GCA_021605095.1. Taxonomy (NCBI): domain Eukaryota; kingdom Metazoa; phylum Arthropoda; class Arachnida; order Araneae; family Araneidae; genus Caerostris; species Caerostris extrusa. The sequence continues at coordinate 13,493 of BPLR01009336.1, read as the reverse complement.
GAAAAAAGACCATTAATTCTTTTACCATTTTTTCAAAACAATGTCGTCATTCTATATATACATTTGAAATTCTTTAACAAAAACACAACGTTTCAAACTTTTGAACTTTTACAGACAAGAGATTAAGTAAAAATGCAAACTTTTAGATTAATATGAGGGAGAACAGTAACTTCTCAACTTTTATCACCATAATGCTAAAAATAAATTAGATTTTAAGGCACATTTTTACTTTTTGTTTCATATTCAACCAAACATTATTGCAATAATTTTGCAATTATACCAAAAGTTACATGAATAATACATCAAAAGTTAAAATTTATCTTGTAATATATAATTATATTAAAAAAAGTTAATGGAGCTTTTATCTAGACAGATAGCAGGAAAGCTAATTAACATTTAAAATGACTTAACTCTACCTAAATATAAAATATAAATAAAACATCTTAAATTATAATAAAAAATTTTCAAAATATTTTAGTAGCATGTGTAATTATTACTATCTTAAATATTAAATCTGTATATAATAATTTTTAAAAGTACTTGACTGCTTAACATACTGAATTTATTGTTATTATAAAAGCAGCTATTTACAGAGATGTTTTTTATTATTATATATCACACTTTGTATGTAAATGCCTTCTTTATTATCATAGATCTCTAGGAAGCTCCTGACAACAAAAACATGTGGATTAATGGATTCTACTGGTATGCTCTCATCTACTTCAGAATAAGGATTGTTCAACAAATACAAAACATATAAAAATAATAATACATTAATAATAATTTTACAGTACATTATGCAGCACGTTCTATTTATTATGCAAGAGCTTTTCTGGTTTCGATGAGTTTTCAATATCATTTTTGATAAATGCTTCATATTAAGAATTTGAATAAAAAGATGATATATACAAGTCAACATGGCTGTATGTTTGGATTCTAAATACAATGACATCGGAATGAGTACCTTAAGAAATTTCAGAAACATTTTATATTGTTAAAAAAAATTAAATTTTTTCAGTCTGTGTAATTATTAAAGTTTATGGATTAATAATTAACTTTAAAAGCATTTAACTTATAAATTAAAATCTGTGGTTTTAAAAGTAGACTCAATTATAAAAATTTGCAATAAAATTGAACAAAAACTCTTCTATCTAAAGGCTAAAATCTGTATTAATAATCAACTTTAAAATATTTAACTTTTAACATTCTTAAGAGTTAAAAAAGAAACTTTATAAAAACATCTGACATTGACCATATTTATTCATTGGTGGGGTTCCATACTATATGCCCCAATATTTATTGTCTGCGGTATTATTCAAGTTATTCATAAATCTCATGAACACAATATAAATAAAAGGTTAAAGCTGGATTCATGGACTTCAGTGGAGGATAAGCGCTCATCTACATCACTATAGGATTGTTCAACAAATACAAAACATGTAAATTCATCAATACATTAATAAGTCCGTCTTTTAATTTATTATTATCAGAGCCTATTTAAGTGTGCAAGAGTTTTCTCATATTTGATGAGTTGTCAAACCTTCTATTGTGAAAATGGTGATTAAGGAAGATGGCGTAACAAAGATGATATATTGGGCCAAGCCAGTCTGTATGTTTGTCTAAATACAATGCACAGGCAGGAGATGTCTTCTTTTTTTACGATGTAGGGTTGTATGCTCTATTCCTAACGCTCATACAGCCAATAAGACAGGGACCTATTGTTTAAAGTGGATTCGAACCCTTACAAACATCTATAGCACCGCCGGGACTAATACCATCTACCATATGTATGTTAAATACTACTATACACTATACATATTATTACATTTCATGTCCATAAATTAAGGAAAATTCAGAATCACACAGAAATTGAACTCTAAAATAAAAATTTCACCTGTTGAAATATCACACAGATCTTGAAGAAGAATATGCAAATTACAGGAAACCACCAGATGGATAGGGGTACGTCACAATGACGAGAGTGTAAGAGATTATATAAGGAATGGTGGCAAAGGAAGTAAAATTGTTCTGCGGTAAGCGCTTTAAAAAGTTTTCAGTGCAATAACCGCTTAGTTATGGCACAAAGGTTAAGCTGGATGATTTTTAAAGGACTGGTGGAATATCGGACGACTGGAATTTGGATGTACCCAGCTGGAAGTATTCGTGGAACTTGGAATCGCCCAGAAGTCCAGGCTTTGGCAACGATTTAAGATGATAGTAATGTGAATAGATGTTACAGCATATTTGCCCCCGAGTTACAATGCCGAATTGTAACTACGGTAGTATTGTGGTTTTCCGGTATTTAGAGTTACTGCCAAAAGAAACAGCCGGACATGTTGGGCAAACCTGTCTCGTCAGCTCTCTTCAGCTACCGGTACGACAGTTTCAGGAGATGACGCTTTTTGCACATTGGTCTATATGCTCGTAGGCCTGTCAGCTGTGTTCCCAAATAAGACAGGGACTCACTGTTTAAAGCCTGCGATTAACCGAGAGTAGAGAGCATGCAGTGTAGACACCGCCATCTACCAGTGGTCTTGTGTGATGTTTTCCGACGAGTCCAGGTTTAGTTTGCAGTCTGATTCTAGCCGGACTTTCATATGAAGAGCGCCAGGTACCTGTTACCACCAAGATTAACACCATTGAACGTCACCGTTACGGTGGTGAAAATGGCACATTTGGGGAGGGGTGTATTCTTGGTTCCATAACTGACCTGCATGTTCAGAGTTGTTAACGATGACAGGCCATATCTATCGGGATGTATTCTGGAACAAAATGGATTGTTTCTGGGCGTCTTGGGTGCTGAATTTTTTTGTGATGACAACGCCCGTATTTGATGCGAGTCAAACATTGTAGACGAATGTCTTCATTGAGAAAAAACCGTATGGATTGCCAGCATACTTGGCATCGGACTTGAATTTATCACCACAAAACAAGTGTGGGACATGCATTGGCCGAAATGATAAATTTATGGTGATCTGCAGAACCAAGAACTGTTGCATTGTTAAATGTATTTGATGTTGAAAAAAGATCAGAAGACATAGGAAACTGGTGATGCTGGAAGATTGTAACAGCCACATGTTTGCATCGTCCAGTCTGCCTTTTGTCAGATTTCGAGGCAGGTTAGATGTTTTTGTTTACAATGTAGGGTTGTTTTTATTTGCTGCCAAATAAGACAGGAACCTATTGTTTAAAGTGGATTCCGAACCCTTACAAACATCTTTTTTGCACTTTTACCTTTTTGTTTAATAAATAGACTTTACAAATAAGTCAAATTTGTTTTACCATATGTATGTTAAATACTAACGTCATTACCATACATTTATTACATAGTGTATATGCGTATACCATATATATATATGATTAAATAAATTTATCAATTGAAAGCAAATAATACATATATATATTTAAATATATATTACGAGGTAGGGTTGTTAGATTTACGTACAACAGTCATATTAGACAGGGACTACGGTTTAAAATGGATATTGACAAGTAATCACTGTATCTTTATTTTTGGTATTTGATGGAGAGTCCATCTTAAATGCTCCTGTATTGAGAAAAAAAAACGAGAAACGAAACCAAGACAAACTTTGGAAACTATTTGATGACAGGACAAGCTGTATTACCATACATAAATTACTTTGGTATTCACAATAAATTATTATAAATATATTCACAATATAATAATGTTATATTAAAACAATTTGAATTGCGATTGATTATATATAACAATATATCTAATTAATATTTGATATAATATAACAATTAAATCAAACTGTTTTATTATATTGATGATAAATTACTATTTTCGTATACTATAAATTGTTTTGGTATTCACAGTATATTTATGATAAAATCTATAACTATAGATTTTTATGCATATATAATTGATATATTCATAGTTTTGTTTTTATTATTTAAAATGTATTTCATTTTACAAAACCAAAGTAAATTTAAGATGGTTTTGTTAGTAATGCTTTAATATTTGATGTATTTTGCATTAGCTTTTACTACGGCTAATGTTAAAGTTCAATCTCATTGATTCCAGAAAGTACTGCAGACTATGTAAAAATCAAGAAACCTTTGATTTGATAAAGATCTACAAGTCACGAGTTCTATGTACTTTCCTTACTCGTATAAATAACAAAAGCAAATCTTAAGTTTTATTTTATTTAGAAGCAATTCCTTTTGTAACATTTTCTTGCAACCGGTTCTTCTTACTTCACTCGATACAATTGTAGTTTTTTTCCTTATTTTTTTGCATTACATTTCAAGACCTTTTTTTCCCTACGCTTTATTTTTACCATGCACAAACGTTTTACCAAAACCATCGACAAGGTTCCTATTTTATCCCTAGGTTTTTTTTATTCAATTGTTTCCATTATTTTGGTAGGGAAGTTCCACGACTGGTAGGGGAAAAAGAAGGGAAGTACCCATTGAAAGTGTCAAGCAATTCCCAAATCAACAGTTGCCGTTTCTTCGAAGTATTCCCTGGGAAATATTTTAATGGATCTGGAGGAAACATTGTTGAAGTGAGAACCATGATAGTTAATGGGACCAAAAGTTAAATTTAAAAAGTAGGTAAATAAATTAAAAGAGAAGTTTGTTTTAATATATAATGTAAGAATCTTGAAATAAATACTTGGTTGAGTTAATTCATTTAATTCGTTTAGTCGTAGCATATTTTTTATTAGCATATGCATTATATAATATGCAAACTAGGTGCTGAATATTTAAGCATTAAGGATTGTTTCGTTAAATTCATTAAGAATTTTTTATTAATAAAATTATGTAGCTTTCAACTGACAGTTACTTAGAATTTCTGTCATGCGTTAACAGAAAGACAGTTATGTAGCAGATCCATCTTTACCAGGATGAACAATGTTGAAGGGCTGATGTCCTGCCTAGTTACTGATTTAGAATTGAGCAGATGGATATGCGGAAAATATGCTCAATAATTTTGTCCTATGGTGTAACGTCTCGGCCTATACTAAACATGTAACGGCTTCAAGAAGATGGCCACTTTCAGCTTCATGGGAACATTTTAAATTTTATTTTCAATATTATTTCTATATACATAGATTTTTTTTACATTGAAATGAAAAATAATGATATAAATTAAATACACTAGAGCAGTTCATTAAAAAAATGGAGATTTTCAGAGATTGCTAGTTTACGACAAATTTAATCCAATCGGTCAGCGACAACCCTCAACTATCCTACGGTGTCATACAGCAAATCACAAGGAGTTCACTGTGTAAACAGATGGAAACTCCGGCCTATTCAATCACTAAAAAAACCACATCTTATCGACTCGTCGCAGAGCTCTCTTTTTCTTTCACAAACTCCCCGTAAGAAAATCCATCAAGAGGGGTCAGCTTCTCTCACTTCTCATGGAGTAGACACTGTCTCAGCCCATGGTCTTTCACCAATCATAATGCAACAACTCATGGTGCAGTCCATATTCCATCTGCAATTTTTTCCACCTGTGAAAGTCGAACAAAATTTCACTAATTTCATGAGGTCTCATTAGCCATGACACAAAATATTTGTTATTAGATTTGAGGAACAGGTTGTTCCCATTAACACAAAACACTAATTGCATCTAATATAACTAACCCACATCGCTGCTTGTCTTCTCTCAAATTTGAGTGATAGGTTGTTATTATGTACTTGTCAAAGAACAGATATTCCTCTCTCCTGGAAACGGAATGTTACAAATCTTCCCGTGGAAAAATGCTACATTTGGATATTATTAAACCTTCTTGTAGTCTACATCCTACTCATGGAAAGAAGACATTATTCTATCCAGGTTTCGCCCAAAGACATATCCTTCTATTTCTAAACTCCATGATTTAGCATGATTTCATCTCCATTATGCCCTATTTGCAAAACTCGTAAAGCAGTCGAACACATTTTGTATCAATGCGTGAAATATGCAGGACAAGAAACAAGCTGTAAAGTGCTTCCGGATATGAAATTCTTTCTTATTCTTGGATATTTGATACGACAGAACCTGCATATTAAGTAACAGCAATGATACTTCAATTACTACGATAAATCTCGTAAGCCTGTAAGCTATGAGGTCTTTTCTTTCTAGCGATTATTACATTTTTATTTACTTTTATTTCGAGTATTAGTTGCACTTTATATTTTTTAATCATCTTTCAATTCTTAAAATATAACGGTCTATTTCATTTGCAGTTTTTTTATCTATTTTTTATTATTTCAAATTTACACATTTTATGTATTTTCTTTTGGTTGCCGGAAAGTACGTGCAAAGAATCCTTTCCTTTTAAAATTGAATTTGTAATCCACCATAGGCAATGATTCTTTATAAAGTGTAACATCTCGGCCTATATTAGATTTGTAACGGTTTCAAGATGAGGACTACTTTCAGGTTCATGGGAACACTTTAATTTTTATTTACAAGGACATATATATTACCCTATATATATATAAAATAAAGAACTCTGAATTATTATACATAGAAATAAAAATAAAAATTATAAATTTTATCACAAGTGCAGTTCACTCCAAAGTCCTTTTTATGCGTATAAGAGAAAAAAAAAAAAATGTTTTGAATGAATACCTTTGAATTGGACAAATGTTATTTTAACTTTTAGAGTAATAAATCATGGAATTATTATAATTAGAACATTTTTATTATTATTTAGATAATAAATAGATTTTTGTTATTATTTAATTATATTATTTCTATTATTAAAATGAGAATAGATTTATATATAGTTATTCTATAAATATAAATTTTAATTTGCAGAAAGAGGTTAAAAATATTTAGTTTTTATTTCTTGGTATATTTATTTCATTCCATGTTTTGCTCAGTATTTGTTAAAATATCTAAAATATAAAATATTCCAGACTGAAAATATTTAAGTGTCTGAAAAAAAGGCCCTATTTTACAGAAAATAAATTAGTTCTTATTTAAAAATAAATTTATCTTTTATATCTACGCTCTTGAACAAATATGTATATTTTTCGACTTAAAGGCATTATAATTTACCAAGTTCGCAGTTCATAAATCTTTTTGAAAAAAATAAAAATAATGATAAAATCAAATTGTGTTGTATACAAATAAGAAAAGAAATGGTTGTAAAATCTACAATGAAAAAATCATAACAAAATAAACTAAATTTTTATTTTCTCAATTTTACTGCAATTTGAATTAATATTTTTGATTTGAACAAATATATTTTTTAACCGTTGGATTAATAATTCATAGAATTATAAATAATTAGACCATTTTTATTATTATTTAGTTTGTAAATACATTATTTTTATTATAATTTAATTCGGTTATTTTTATCATTAAAAAAATCTTTTGATTTATTGTTACTTTATAAATATAAAATTTAATTTGCAGGAAGTAGTTAAAGATAGTTAGTTTTTTTTTATTTTTTGGTACATCATTTCTTTCCTTTTTATTTGCTTAGTATTTGTTTAAATAACTAAAATACAAAAAAAATATTTATGATGTGAAAATATTTATTTTACAAAAATTAATTAATTATGTTTAAAATCTATTTATCTTTTATATATATATCGTTTGAAAAAAAATGTATGTTTTTCTTTTTAAATGTGTTGTAATTTACCAATTTAGCAATACATAAATCTTTTTACCATAAATACATAAAAGTTTGAAAAAATAATTGTAAGCTTAAAAATAATTATATGCAAATAAGAAAAAAAATAGTTGATAAATCTTATCCCAACAAAATAAATTAAAAGCAATTAAATTCTATATTTTACAATTAACTGCAATTTGAATAAATATTTTTGAAATGAACAAATATTTTTTTATGCCTTGATTAATAATTCATGGAATTTTTATAATTAGATCACTTTTAACAGTATTTAGAATATAATTAGCTTATTTTTATTATTAACAAAAGAATGTAAATATAAATTTAAATTTGCAGAAATAAGTTAAAAATAGTTAATTTTTATTTCTTGGCACATGATTTCTTTCCTTTTTTTTTTTTTTATCAGTATTTCTTAAAATATCTAAAATATAAAATTTTCTAGACATGAAAATATTTATGTGTTTGAATAAAAAGGTCCTTATTTTACAAAAATGAATTAATTCGAAACTAGAGTTCATTTATTTTTATATATAGTTTTTAAACAAATGTGCATATTTTTTCTATTTAAATGCATTATAGCTTACCAAGTTAGGAATTTTTGTCGATTCATACATAAATTTTTGAAAAAACAAGCAAATTGGGAAATCAAATGATGTTTTAGGCAAATAAGAAAAAAATAGTTGTAAAATATTACAATATAACTATCAGGAAAAAAAAAGGAATTAAATTTAATGAGACTTCATATTTGCACATTTTTATTGCAATTTGAATGAATATTTTTAATTTGAACAAATATTACTTTTTACCCCCTTGGATTAATAATTCATGGAATTATTATAATTAGATAATTTTTTTATTATTATTTAGATTATAAGTAGTTTATTTTTATTATTATTTAATTAGATTATTTTATTATTAAAAAGAATATATTGTTACTTCATAAATGTAACTTTTAATTTGCAGAAAGAAATAAAAAATTAATACATCATTTTTTTTATTTTTTCTCCGTATTTGTTAAAATATCTGAAATATAAAATATTCCAAACTTTTGAAAAACAAATATGCTTTTTTTTTTTTTCTTAAATGTATTATAATTTAACAAGCTAGCAATACATAAATCTTTTTTACCATTACTAATAAAATATAATAATAATTAATAAAATAATTGTAAAATCAAATGATGTTTTGTGCAAATAAGAAAAAAATGTCTGTAAAAACTTATTATAAAGCTTTTACGACTAAATAAATTAAAAGAAATTAAATTCAAAGAGACTGCTTATTTATACAATTTTATTGGAATTTGAATTAATATTTTTTAAATGAATAAATACCATTTATTATATGGTTATTTATAACCTTTAGAGTAATAATTCACGGAATTATTATAATTAGAATATTTTTATTAATATTTGTACAAATAAGTGGTTAGTTTCTCCACCAATTACTTTTCTGAATCTTTGAATGGCAACATTATCTTTTCATGCATTCCTTTGATGTATGTTTTATAACATGTCTGGAATGAAATAAAAAAATATTTTATATTCTAAGCAATATACCCCTGAAAGTTTGAAAAATTTAAGGAAGAAAAAGCATTACATATTTGATTATTCAAACTAATCATGGCAAGTAAACGCAACGAATAATTCTTTCGCCATTATAGAAATGTGAAAAATTTTCCTCTTTCAGTACAGTGATTTAATTTATTCTACAAGGTAAAAACAAGTAAAATAAAAAATAAATTATAGTCAATTCCTACTTATTTTCCACCATATTGCAGAAAATCCTTTATAAATAATTTTCATTCAGTTTTTTATGTTTATCTGGCGCCATCTATTGGTAGATATATGCAACGTGAATCTAAAAAAAAAACTAAAATTAATTACTGAATTAATATTTGAAAAACCTGTATTAACATCAAATGTCATCCAGTACAAGTTAAAAAAATGTATTTGAACTTCAGTGGATGAATGAAGAGTATTTTATGAACGTTTGAAAATTTGAACAATATATTTATAGGGAGAGTGTGAGCTAATAGAAGGAATTGAATAAAGGTCTTTAAAATACATTTAGTTTAGTGAATGATAATTAACCCAATGGCACTACCATGACAGGCTAAAAGCAGCCTACCTATTGGCAGTTTTCGAGACAAAAGATGGTTTCTTTTCACTAGATAGATAACTCAAGATAGATTGTAAATAGATAACAAATATTATTGCAATGTTATTTCTGTTCTCACATATGTTAAAAACTTCAAAGATTGTAGCAAATATTTTCGAGAAAATGCAGAAAAAAAAAAATAGGGTGACCAGTCCTACTCCCAACAGTCATATTAGACAAGGACCAACGATTTAAAGTGGATTCCAAAAAGTGGATGTGTGCTTATTGTAAGAAAGCAAACTTATTTTAGTTACTTGTAATCTCTTTGGGGCCTGATGGCAGAGTTATTAGCACTCTAGCTCTCAGTGGTCAATCTCAGATCTTACGTATCGGCATGGATGTTTGTAGTGGTTCTAAATCTATTTTAAATTACAAGTCCTCTTATAATACGTCTATAGAGCGTAGGGCTGACAACCCTACCCATAAAAAGGCATCATTTCATGTCTCGAAATCTACCAGCAGGCAGACGGCCTTGGCCGACCATGGAGCTGTTGTGCCACTGATAATGATGATAATTTCTATAAATATATCCACAGCAGCAATAATTCAAATTTATTTTAACTGTAATCTATCCACAGTTCCCTTTCCACCGGTTTATCTACCAGGGTTTCCTTTTTTTTTTTTTTTTTTCTTCTTGCATGTGCATATAGTGTTTTGGATCCCGAGGGTAAATATGGAAGAATTGGGTATGTTGGTAGTTGTCTTGTTGCTTGGTGGATGCTTGCGTGGAGAATAAAGAACGATATAGGGAAACGTGCACTCCTTTTTGCTGACTTTAATCTCAGGCACATGTAAAAGTTGCTGCCAGGGGGTGTGTGGCAAAGTGGGGGGGGTGGAGGCAAGAAGTCGTCTGAAGGCGATCTTCAAGTTTTATCGTCGGTGATTGGAGGGGATTTCGTTTCTTCTTCACGATCGTTCCGTGGAAAAGGGGGGGACTGAAGCAAATTTTACGCGGGAAAGGGATAGATGGCTGTGTTATTAGCACTCTAGCTCTCAGTGCCTCGGGATTAAAGTCCCGGAGTTACCATGGATGTTTGTAGTGGTTCGGTATCCACTTTAAGCCATATTTTCTGATCTAATATAACTACTACTACTATACCACACCACATCAGTATGCCAGATCTGAGTTGCCCCTTTACAATATCGGAATCATGTGGGTGAGAAGTCTGATTAGGCCGTGTGTAGCTCTACGGTCATATGAGAACATCCGAACCATCACAAACATCCATGCGACAGCCAGGATTCGAAACCCGAACCAGTGGCACAGAGCGCTAGCCACTTGGCCATCAGACTGCTTTTCTTCCATGATTAGTATTCGCTTAGTGGTCTGATGGCTGATTGGTTCTGAACAGAGCCGATGTTTCTGAATCCACTTTAAATTCTTGGCCCCAGTCTGATATGACTGTTGGGCGTAGGGCTGGTCATCCTATCCTGTGATAAGAAATAATCTTCTATCTCGAGAACTGCTGCTGTTAAACTGTAGGTTAATGTCTAATTAGTCCAAAGTATGCAGAAAGTGACAGTAGAGCGACAAACCAAACAATCGTGGAAAAATGTTGATAATGATTAAAAGAAATATTAGAGGCACTATCGCTTTTTTAGAAAAGGTATTTTTCACTATTTTAAACATTTTATTTGTGGGTCACCTTCACATGACCCTCTTTACTAACATCACTCAGATATTCATTCGAAAAAAAATTCAGCCAACACATTTGCAATGCCATCAACTGCTAGAGGTTTATTAGATTGCATTTTTTGGGGTGGGGGGGGGCTTGAAAGTCCTGTAGAACTATCGTCTCTACAACTCACTTTTATGCATTTAATTGCACATGATGCATTTAATAGCAAGTTTTGAGAAAATATGGGTGTTGTAAATAACATCTCTAAGCATTAAGGTTTAATGTTTTTAGTGAAGAAAAACTGAATTAAGACAGAGTTGAAAGGTTTCTTTTGAGAAAATTAAACGATGCTTCTTTTTTGAATTCCTTCTATTAGCTCACAATCTCCCTATATATATATATATATATCTTGTTCAAATTTTCAATCGTTATTAAAATACTTTTTATTCATCCACTCAAGTTCAAATATATTTTTTGAACTTGCAGTGGATGACACTTGAGGTTAATACAGTTTTTTCAAATATTAATACAGTAATTAAATTAAATTAATTCATTTTTAGTTTTTAAGATTTATGTTGCATATATCTACCAATAGATGGCGCCAGATAAACATAAAAAAATGAATGAAAATATATGAAGGACTTTCTGCAATAGAGTGAAAAAAAAAGTAGGAAATTGACTTAATTTTTTTTTTTTTTATATTACTCGTTTTTAATCATAAAAGATCATAAAGATCTTGTCAGTCATAAAAGAAATCCAATCAACATTGTTATTAGTACCAATAAATTTATAGATTTTTCCCAATAATTTATTAAACTGGTGGTAATAAAATAAATAACATTTGTTCAGACTTATTACGTGTGTAACATTAACATAGATTAAAATATCATCCACATATAATTCCGGAAAGATTATACTGCTTTCATTGCTGATATATTAAACATTAAATTTGCTTTAGAATCAGTCTGATATTTTTCAGATAGTGGGAAAAAGCTATTAAGGGACTGGAAACCTCAAAATTTAAAATTTTGAGGTTTAATCGACAGATAAATATTTATATTCCACTTGAATAATACTTTCAAATATGATGAGAATTCTCCGTATATCTCTAGGCTAAAAATAAGGACAGAAATAATGTATTTTCTCATAAACCTGTAGACAGATCGATTGTAGGTAGATATCAAAAATTATTAGAATTTTCTTTCCGTTCTCAAGTATGTTGAAAATTTTAGAGATCATATCAAGTATTTTCGGGAAACTTCAAGAAAAAATCGCGTACCTTTGTATTCTTGAAAACTCAATTTTCAAGCACAATCATTCATATAGTAAAGTCACTGTATAATTCATTGTGTATAAATGTATTAATGTTCTAGTTAGCTCCATAAAAAATTCATTAAACAGGAAGGAAAATGATTGAAAATGAATTTATTCAAGTTCACAAGTGTACATATGCTACAGCGAAGAAAATCAAATTCCTTAGATATAAATCATCCTCAAATGTTAAACAGAAAAAATTTTAAAAAGCGGTTCAAAAACAAACTATACATACTATATACAACGTAAACAATAATAAAATGTGAAAAAATTACTAAAAGAAAGAAAACCGTAAAAATTGATTATATTATCCTGAAGATGATAAGTTTACAAAAAATACGTACTCATAAAAAGTACTCCTTATAAAGTTTAAACCAAGATATTTCTGCGCAATGATTAAAGGCTCGTTCCCATCGAGGCGTGAAGCGTTGAAGATTCATGCGGCAGGCAAGAAAATTTTCGACCCCTTCACAGCGAAACGTCAGAAATAGCATTACGCTTGAAAGTTCCGAGTTAAAGTTTGTTAACTCGAAGCGGTGATTTCAAACCGCCTCATGCCTTGGTGAACGAGCCTTTAGATGACTGGTTTCAAGTCAAAATAAATCAAATTATTATATCTATATATATATATTGTATACTGTATATATATATTATGTATGTATATACACTCATGTCCATAAATTAAGGATAATGAAGTTTCAGGCAAAGAAAGAGACAGAAGCAAAACAAATTTGACTTATTTGTAAAGTCTATTTATTAAACAAAAGGTAAAGAGCAAAATATGCTATATGTTTAACAT